>QNTS01013836.1:7479-19592 GCA_003317085.1 Hucho hucho
CTCTCTCTCTCTCTCTCTCTCTCTCTCTCTCTCTCTCTCTCTCTCTCTCTCTCTCTCTCTCTCTCTCTCTCTCTCTCTCTCTCTCTCTCTCTCTCTCTCTGTCTTTACCTCTCTCTCTTTCTCTCCCTCTCTCCCTCCACTGGCAGGCTTTTAGTGTGGAAGGGATAGCAACAGCACATCCGCGGGATGCGTCACGTGACCAAGGAGGGCTCACGCCGCTCGCAGCGCAGGGACGTTAGGGCTGTCCTCGACGGGGAGATTTGTCCTAATAAAACGTCAGGCTCGGAGCAGAATGAACTGTAATGACTTTGTGAGTTCACTAATGGCCAATAAATCTTAGATTAGTGGCTCCTGCACAAATGCGGTAAGATAAGCCGCGTGCACTCACAGTCATGTTTCATTGCGTGTATCGGATGGGTTCATTTCAGAGTCGTCGTTGTGTGTGTTGTGTGTGTTGTATGTGTTGTACAGTTCAGAGGTTTCTTCCCTGTTTGTTTATGATGTGTTGTGTGTTCACCAAGCAGAGCATCCACAATAAGGGAAGGGTGGCAGAATTATCATGAAAATATCATTTCTGGAAACAAATGATTCATTACGTATTGCTTCTTCCTCAGACAGAATAATGATTGTTGCTTGAAGGCATCAAATCATAATTTTTGGGGAGAGTGGAGATTATTATACAGTATATCCCTCTCAGATGTCAAAATCCTAAAAGTTGTGTCACTATACCTCATTATTAGTCCAATTGAGATTGATACTTTTATGACACAGAAGATGTGCTGCTATGACTGTCTGCTGTATATGACACATCAATACCCTCTCTGGACATTCATCTGTACTGCGTTCTACCATGCTTCCTTAAAGTTTGTCTTTGTCTCCCCCAAAAAACATTTATCGGACACTTATTTGCTTAAGAAACCAACCAAGGCGGGAGAAATGATTTGGTGGGCGTCGGAGCATGAACGGAGGGCACCGGGTCGGAAGGGGGTTGAGGCGATCGCGCGGGGGGAGGGGGGGAGTGGAAGCACTGAATGAGATATGGTTGCTTTTTAGGTCTTTTTTCTGACGGTCCCAGTAACTAACAAATAAGGGCCATAAAACTGACGGATGGCCCAGCGGATGGCACGTTAATGTTCGTCCGACCCTGAACCCCTCCTCTTCAAGCGGTTGTAGAGATTGCCTTTTTTTATCCTAATAGCATCACTTATCATTCGGGAAGCTTCCAGCAAAGCAAAGAAAAAAGAAAAACCCTTCTCTCGCTGTCTCTTTCTCTCTCTCTAAAGTCCTGAGGGGAAATCGGCACCGAGGATAAAAATCAATCATATTATCCATGTACACACAACGGCTATTCCTCTATTCCTCCCTCCTATGAGGTAGAAAGAAATGAGCTACTGATTGCCTGTAACTCGACATTACAAAAGACCCAATATTCTGAGAATGCATTAGATAAATATTAACTTATGTAGTTGGCTCGCTGTCTGTAAACGTCATCACTCAACGTGATGAATGAATGCGACTACTTAGTCCTCAAAAGTCTGAGATGTGAAATCAAGTTGGAAGCGATTACAAATGTACAAAAAACATACACTTTTTTTAACGGACAAAGACTGTTGGGTTTGGTTCAATGCTGTCACAATTAATAATGTCTGTTTCAAATTTCACAAAGTAGAAGTATCCTCCTGCCCCCATCTTCCGCCTTCCCTCCTCCATGTTTCCCAAAACAGCAGTCCCTTCCTTGCCTTTTCAAGTGACTGGCACTCACTTCTTGGCCCTGAAATTCCATGAAATCCTGCGCACGCAAACTCAAACGCACACACACACACAAGCTCAGAGGCTGTGATTAATGTCCAGAATGTGTGTGTGTCAACTTAAAGACCGCCCGTGGTGCAATATGTTCCCTGGGCTGGGCCTTACCAGCCAGCTGGCAGCACCACGCTCCACAGGGCCTGGGATGAGAGTGGAGGCTAGCAGGCACACAGCTCTGCCACCCAGCTATCCAAACCCCCAACTCACTGGTCATTACCCAACACCTACTGACTGGCACATACACAGGCAGAACCAGTTAGAGGGATGGGTGGAGGGGGGAGAGAGTGAAGCCCAGTATGTACAGTGCCAAGGATAGAGAGAGAGAGGTGAAGAGAGAGAGAAGAGAGAGAAACAAAAAAAGAGAGCGAGAGAGAGCGAAAGAGAGAGAGACAGACAGACAGATGTCTTTGAGTCATTCTGTACAATGCGGGATGGATCCAAACGGCCCACAGGCTAACAACAGTATGCATTATGTTCAGCAAACAATACCTGTCTGCAGGGGGGTCGTCATGCACCCATCATTTTGGAGGGGGCACAAAGTATGTGTGGATGGAGGGGGGTGGGGGGCACCTGCAACAGCTTAATCATTATGCCTAATTCTACAGCGCCTTCAGAAAGTATTCATACCCCTTATTCCACATTTTGTTGTTACAACTTAAATTCAAAATGGATTATATTTATTTTTTTGGGGGAAAAAAATGAAAATGAAATACAGAAATATCTAATTTACATAAGTAAGTTCACACCCCTTAGTCAATAAATGTTAGAATCACATCTTTCTGAGTAAGTCTCCAAGAGCTTTGCACACCTGAATTGTACAATATTTGCACATTATTCGTTCAAGTTGGTTGTTGATCATTGCTAGACAGCCATTTTCAAGTATTGCCATAGATTTTCAGCCGATTTAAGTTACAACCGTAACTAGGAACGTTCAATGTCGTCGTGGTAAGCATCTCCAGGGTATATTTGGCCTTGTGCTTTAGGTTATTGTCCTGCTGAAAGGGGAATTGTTGGAAAGCACACTGAACCAGGTTTTCCTCTAGGATTTTGTCTGTGCTTAGCTCTATTCCGTTTCTTTTTATCCTAAAAAACTCCTTAGTCCTTGACGATGACAAGCATACCATAGCATGACGCAGCCACCACCATGCTAGAAAATATGAAGAGCGGTACTCAGTGATGTGTCGTGTTGAATTTGCCCCAAACATAACACTTTGTTTTCAGGACAAAGTACATTTCTTTGCCAATTTTTTTGCAGTTTAACTTTAGTGCCTCATTGCAAACAGGATGCATGTTTTGGAACTGTTTTAAAAAGTCACCATTGACCTAATGGTGAAATCCTTCCTCTCCTGCAAGTTAGGAAGGACATCTGTATCTTTGTAGTGACTGGGTGTATTGATACACCATCCAAATTACAATGAATAACTTCACCGTGCTCAAATGGATATTCAATATCTACTTAAAAAAAAAATTATCCCAACTACCAATACCTTGCGAAGGGCACTTATTTAGGCTTGCCATAACAAAAGGGGTTGAATACTTATTGACTGAAGACATTTCAGCTTCTCATCTATTAATTTGTAAACATTTCTAAATCATAATTCCACTTTGACATTATGGGGTATTGCATGTAGGCCAGTGACACAACATCTATATTGAATACATTTCAAATTCAGGCTGTAACACAACAAAATGTGGAAAAGGTCAAAGGATGTGAATACTTTCTGAAGGTACTGTACATTATGTCAAAAATATGTATATTCCTTCATAGGTTATCTAAGCATACCTCTTACCTGTTCAATTGTCATTTTAATGAGGGTGTCATTCTGACTTGTAAATCACACATCTCAATATTCTGCACTAACATTCCTAGGATATTACATCCAAATTACATTAATTTAACATCTAAAAAAAAAACAGGACAAATCTGAGGGGGTACGGGCCTTTGTGAGCCCTAGGGACATTACACCTCTGCGTGCGAGCATTCATACGTGTGTGTGCTGGCGTACGTGCGTGTGTCTGCACGTTACCTTGGCTAACCTTGATCACCATGTGTGGACTTGATTCACCTCCATGGCAGGAACTGATACTACATCCAGCATGTAAAGGACATAGAAATAACACGCTTTGTGTTCGCTGTCCGATGTTGGTGGGGAGAGAGGAGGAGAAAGGAAAGAGAGTGAGAGAAAGACAGAGAGTTGGCGCACAAGAGAAAGAGAGAGAGAGCAAAAGAGAGAGAGAGTGCGAAAGAGAGAGAGCGAGAGAGAGAGAGAGAGAGAGAGAGAGCGAGAGAGAGCGAGAGAGAGAGAGCGAAAGAGAGCGAAAGAGAGAGAGAGAATATACTGTATGGAACTACAATCCTAGTGTAACTCATCCAGCTCCTCATCTTGCCTCAGTCCATTCCTTTAATCTTTTCTCATGTAAGGTAACAATGATACACAGTGCCTCTTCCAACAAAACTCTGTTCCCACAAATATGTTTCGGATTGTCTTCCCTGTCTGTCTCTATTCCTGGAAGTGTATTCAGCAAATCTCCTCTCTCCTGACTGCCAAAGTTTCTAAAGAAGTTTGAAAGAAACAAAAAACTTGAACTTGGAACATTGTCTATGATGTATGTGATCAAGTAGAAGTGTGTCTCCAGTTAGGCCCATCTTATAAACTATGTTTTGAATCGGTAATTGAATGAGCTACCAACAGCGCATCATTCAAAACTCAATCCGTTTATGACCTTGAGCACTAATGACCATTTATACAAATAGAAAATCTGCCTTAAGAAATGTCCAAAACTATGTGATCCAGCAATGCCAATCTGACATGGTAGGTGCCAAGCGAGGCAGCAGAAAACTCTATCACTCAGGGTGACACAGTCCCTGGGGAGGTGGCCTGGCGGCACAGTGAGATATTTAAGTGTGTGTGTGTATGTGTTACATGTCAGCCCAGGTAATGTCCACTAATGACCCACAGGAGACCTGTCATATGCTGACAAGGGGTGACTACACACCCCTGGGGGACAGCAGTGTGGACGAAGATGATGATGATGGCGGGGGGGGGGGCTCTGAAGTCATTAATCATGAATATTTCAGCTGGACGCCCCCCCCCCCCCACACGCACACCTAGGGGCCCAGAGGAGAGCTGGCATTATGCATGCCGTCTGTCACAGACCCTCCAATTTGTTCACCTGGATTCTGGGTCCTTTATCGGCAGGCAGTCTCAAGGGACGCCTCCTTCCCTCCAAGGCCCCCAAGGTCCCCACACAACCATTTAACAGAAAAATCTATATTGGCACAACTTACACATACAGTAGGTACATTATGAAGCTTGATATCAACTTTATTTATGAAGGAATTCTACAGTAGTTTTTTTTATTCTACATACAGTATATCGGTAAGGTAATGGCCATTCTCTTCAAATGAATAATGTATTCAGTGAACGTAACATACAGTAGTCTACGTTTACTGAGTATATTAAGGAAAGAGTCTTACTGTAGACCGAAGACCATGCCTATTTCTCTGTGGCTTTTTGGAAACAGATGGTGTGTGAATCAAGCAGTGTTGATTTTTATATATGAAAAAAGCTCAAGGACTCATTTAACTGGGTAAGCATGGCAACATAGACAAATAAAAGCTTCATTGATGTTCCTTGAATATGTTTTTCTTCTCCAAATTAATAACGTGACGCAAGCATGAAATAAATACATTAAATAAAAAGACATTTAAACCTTCCAAGCAATTAAAAATGTTATTTTGGGGAAAGGTTGACATTTCCATTTGATTGAACACCTGCAGTATGTTCTAAGTGAAAAGCTATTTGTTCCTGAACTATGTTACCATAAAATGTCTTCAAATGCCATTAAGACATCTCAGGTGTCACCTTGTTGGCTAAATGACAGTATGTATGACCCTAATGTCTGAACACAAATGATATATCAAATTATTATTAACTGGGTGGTTCGGGCCCTGAATGCTAATTGGCTGACAGCCGTGGTATGTCAGACCGTATAACACGGGTATGACAAAACATTTATTTTTACTGCTCTAATTTTGTTGGTAACCAGTTTATAATAGCAATAAGGCACCTTGGGGGTTTGTGATATATGGCCAATATACCATGGCTAAGGGCTGTGTCCAGGCACTCTGCGTTATGTTGTGCAAAATAACAGCCCTTATTGGCCATATACCACACCCGCTCGGGCCTTATTGCTTAATTATACAATTATATACAGTTATACAAAAACTTGTATTGGATGACCATGCTTGTATGATGGGTTGAATGTTATCCAAAATGGTAGGATGCAATCAACTAAACTACTATCACCCCCACGCGGGTAATGATAGTGGAAAATATCTCAGAGGAGTTTTGAGTGTTTCAAGTGAGCGTCCATTGTAGAGTGAGAGAAAGAGATCCTAAAAAAAGAAGCAAACAAAGGAAAGAAAAAGAGAGAAACAGATCCAAGATGGCTGACATTTTGAAGCCCATCACTTTGAAGGTCACTTGAATTAGACCGGCTAGGTTCTACGACCTTGTAATCAACTTCAGAGAAACCGACATGAAGAACTCGGAACACATAGGCTATTTCAGAACCGCACCATGCAAGCATTCATTTGGCACAGGGTTTTAAGTGTAAACAAACATTAATATAATGTCCAACAAAGTTTAAGGTAACTGCCTGGGAAAAAATAAAAAATACGGGAAAGTGGCTTATCCCAAAACCCTATGAAAAAGTTAAAAGGTAATTAAAAAATAAAACAACATTTAAACGAAATGTCCCCAAAAATGTTTTTTAAATGGGAACGAAACCTACCCCAAAACCGCTATGACACATTAAGGGAAGCTAAACATAGAACTACAGAAAAGAGATCAGAAGATAAGTGTGTGTATGTGTGTTCTCTTCCTTGTCCATGAACTTCAAGGTAGACTATTCAGGCCTCGATTATGAGGCTTCAATTCTGGAGTTTACCCACTTTAAACTTTGCATACAAAAAATCAAGCTCTGTACAATCTATATCCTCTATCAATAAAGTTATCTTCCCCATGGCAAACATCCATTCTCTCTCTCTTCAAAATTGCCAGGTTGTGAAATGCTACACCAAATAATAGAGAATATTATAATATTACCCATAGTTGTAAAATAATAATTTGTTCTTAACTGACTTGGCTAGTTAAATAAAGGGTAAATAAATAGTTCTGCAGAACACCAGCCCTCTCATAGCCATCTGTTATATTGAGGATTCATTCTTCTTGGCAGAATAGGCAACAAACCTTTGTTAACACACCTGGAATCCTACTAATACTTCGAAATGTCCACTTTACATTTACATTGTAGTCATTTAGCAGATGCTCTTCTCCAGAGCGACTTACAGTTAGTGCATTCATTTCAAGATCTAGGTGGGACAACCACATATCTCAGTCATAGTAAGTACATTTTTCCTCAATAAAGTGTTGGGGAAGGGGGGGAGGGTGCAAGGGGGGATTGCTGTAGGAGGTAGGGTTTCAGATGTTTTCGGAAGATGGGAAGGGACTCTTCTGTTCTAGCTTCAGGTGGAAGTTGGTTCCACCATTGGGGTGCCAGGACAGAGAAGAGCTTTGATTTTGCTGAGCGGGAGCTGCTCTCTCGTTGGTGTGGGACGGGTAAGAGAACAGAGGTGGTAGAACGTTGGGGTGTAGGATTGGAGCAGAGCCTGAAGGTGGGGTTGAAAAATAAAGATTTCTCACACACTTTAAACCACAAACCCAGTTGCGTAGGGGTGCCTGGAGAAGTGGGTATTCTCACATTTTGCCAATTATTTTTCAAACGGCCCGCCCAGTTAAGAAAAGGTGCCCTGTGTGAAGAATTCTATGAGAAACAGTGACATACACTCTGAACGACCGAAAATCATCAATCCCATGTTGGCCTTTCACAGTCAGGCCAACCCAAGCTGTAGTATGCAGTAAGCTAAAGTAAGGCTGTATGGTCCGGTACGGCGTCCCGGCAAAATAAATAGTGGAGGTACACCGTACCTGGGAAACATGAGCCTATCACAATAATTAAAACACAACGTCAAGAAAACTGTAGGCTTTTACATCACTATTTATCAGTACTGCATGTCAGTGACGCGAAAAATGTGCGATTGGACTTAAAAATGGGTGGTATGGCCTACACTCCAAACCAAAATGTGATGTGGTTCGACAAGAACATTGACATTTTGCCAAGGCAGAGATGAGTGGTTGAGTCCGAGACGCGTGCGGAGAGCAGTGGACGCATAAATTCTGGCCTAATGATGATCGCCGAATGTCATTGCACTTTTTGGTGTTTTGTGTAAAAGATGTCTCTGTCTTTCCATTCACCACTGTTTGGAGGCTGGAAATATGTTGCGAGTGGATGAACACGTGCGGGTAACCTAGTAAAGGAGCCCTTTGAAGTGATTTTTTGAAAATCAGATGAAAACTTCATGACTGGTTGTGTTTATGCCACAATAACACATTTTAACTTTTAAATGACACATTTTTCCTACTAGGCCCACAGAGATCCTATTGAATTAATAGTGATTCTATATGTAATTCTGTGATTAGGCCTATAATATTGTTTGGGTGCATGCGCAAGCGTGCACACACATAGGAAGTCCATACCGGGAAGAAATTAAATCTACTTTCACCCTATTTCCAAAGCAAACTCAATTGAAGCAGGGAAGTGTGGCTATGAGCCAAAAATGTCCCGAAGCTAATTGGCTTATCAGAGGCTGATTTATAAGTGAATTACCTTGATAAAACAATACAAATATAATGAAAGTCCCCAAAATATGGGATTTTACACTTAACCGGTAAAACGTTTCATACAAAAAATAAGCAAGCTCTGTACAAGTCTATACACGCTATCAATAAAGTTCTTGATGGCAGAAATCAGTTCTCTCCCTCTCTCCAAGTCTATACACGCTATCAATAAGATCTGGATGGCAGAAATCAGTTCTCTCCCTCTCTCCAAAATTGGCAAGTTGTGAAATGTTTGACACCAAATAATGGAGGATAATCTAGACCCATAGTTCTGCAGAACGCCAGGCCTCTCATAGCCATCTGTTACGCAGTAGAATAATGTTCTTGGCAGCACAAGACACAGACATTTGTGAACACATCTGGATTTCTATTAATACTTCTACATCTCCACTTGATTTGACTAAAAGGAACAGGGGGTTTTATTGTCCGAATGATTGATTGTCCCATTTGTTTTCTTTTCAGTGTGAACTGTAATTGACTGTATGGAGTTGGCAGGTGTAACTCTACCACACAATCTCTCGTCAAATGCCCCCATTCATACACATTCATTCAATCAAGCCGTTTTGTGGCGAATAAATCAACTTCCACCAAGAGAAACAAAATCATAGTCGAGAGGGAGAGAAAGAGAGAGAGAGAGAGAGAGAGAGAGAGAGAGAGAGAGAGAGAGAGAGAGAGAGAGAGAGAGAGAGAGAGAGAGAGAGAGAGAGAGAGAGAGAGAGAGCGACAGAGAGAACGAGAGAAAGAGAAACAGAGAAAGAGAGAGACAGAAAGAGAGTAACCCCAGATGGCGGCAAGCATTCATCTCTCTTACGACAACATTATAAGACGGGGAAATAATGTTAATGTGAATGCTAATTAGCGTCAACAAATCTGTGTCAAGCACACCGGCTACTGTATAGCAGCTCTGTGGTTGGGTTGTGGACATTCCAGATCCAATTATACACGCATACTGCCTGAAAAAAACATTCTTCCAGCACTTCAAGACAATCTCTTTTCTTTCTCTTTATCTGCTAGCTTGTCACACAGTTCACATGCAGACCCTTGCCACACACAGTTTACAAGGCCCTCGGAGAAATCCGAACCTCGTGTCATCAATAGGTCTTTTTGTGTCTTTGAAGACATCACACAAAACCCTTCAAAATATAATCAACCATTGCAAATTCCTGCTAGCTCTAATTGTTTCTTAACCGTACTGGCTTCCTGTTGAATCTAGCCTGTCGTGCCGAAGTCTCACACACAGAGGAAAGGGGTTATGCCATCATGCACATGAAAACGACGTGCAAATGAAATGGGTGCCCTTTCAGAGAAATGGAAGATGTTAGATTGTTTGTCGGGTTACCGCTGACATATTGCATTGAAACCTACAGATGATTTAGTACACACTGTTTTTAAACCCTAAACCAATTACATAAACTGATGCAGTGGGAAACATTGTTTGTTTTGCAGAGCCAATATGTAATTAGTTGTGTTCTTGGTTTCTTGGTTTCTTGGAAGATCAATTGAATCAACATGAGTTGTTTTTGGTCTCAGGGGCCTTTAGATTTTTTCAATTCAGATGTGTTATGTGTGAGGCAGATTGCATGCAGAAAGACAGGCAGGTAGACAGACAAACAGACAAACAGAAGAACAGACAGGCAGACAGGCAGACAGACAGGGACTGAGGTTCTGCTCCAGTGTGGGAAGAGAAGAGATGAGAGTAGTTAGTTCACAGTGTGTGTCTGTAATGACAAGCTGTCACATCCTCACTATAATGGAGTCCTGGCCAGGCCAGAAGAATCTACTAGACGTGAGACTTCAGGAGCCACTCTAAATCGCACTGAGGAGGGAAACATGAATATAGCACCCCGTGGAGCAATATTTTGATGCCACGCTGAAAAACAATGATTCATGTTTGTTTCTGTGTAGATCATTTTTTCACTGCTTGGAGAATGATTGTGGCAAATTGTTGATGGTGACAAATCCAGTAACATTCTAACATAGATAAGCTAATATATTAAAAGCTAGGATTCCTTTATTCCCATTCCTGATGCATGGCCAGACTTCAGACGGTTAGTTGGTGGAGGAGAGGAGAGGAAAGCAAATGCAGCCTTGGTCTGGCTCTATTTCCTGTCCACACTGCACTGACCTCTATTAACTTCTGGTGTGAGGGTGAAGCCACACACACACACGCCCCGGGGATAGAGTGACACACACACACACACACAAACACACTCAGTTTGTCCAGATAGTCTATCTTCTATTATAGTTCACTATAAATCCACCATGGCGCCTACAGCCGAGGACTGGATTGGTACATACACATGGCATCTCTCGTTTCCCCTCCACGTGTAATCAAATACCTGGGTCTACACCTTCTGACAGGAGTTCGATACAGGACGCCTGTAAAAAGCATAATAAACCCACTTCAGCATTGTAATTAATGGTTGTTTCTCTGTTGGTGCTCAACGTCTCTGGGATAACTAGATTAGCGGTGGCTTACACTATTTTTAAAGCTCTGGCTACCTCTGTATATGATGTCACTATGTTGTTTAAACAAATCAAATCACATTTTATTAGTCACATGCATCGTAAACAACAGGTGTAGACTAACAGTGAAATACTTACTGGTCCATTGCAAACAGAGTTAAAGAGAAATACAAAGAAAACAGAAATAGTGACACAAAGAAAAATACATTGAATAACGAATACAAATAATGAGAAAAATAACGTAGCTATATACAGTACAGGAAGTAGAAAATAACATTGCTATATACAGTTAGTAGAAAATAACATTGCTATATACAGTTAGTAGACAATAATATGGCTATATACTGGGAGTAGAAAATAACATTGCTATATACAGGGAGTAGAAAATAACATGGCTATATACAGGGAGTATAAAATAACATGGCTATATACAGGGAGTAGAAAATAACATGGCTGCATACAGGGAGTAGATAATAGCATGGCTATATATAGGGAGTAGAAAATAACATGGCTATATATAGGGAGTAGAAAATAACATGGCTATATACAGGGAGTAGAAAATAACATGGCTATATACAGGGAGTAGAAAATAACATGGCTATATATAGGGAGTAGAAAATAACATGGCTATATACAGGGAGAATAAAATAATATGGCTATATACAGTTAGTAGAAAATAACATGGCTATATACAGGGAGTAGAAAATAACATGGCTATATACAGGGAGTAGAAAATAACATGGCTATATACAGGGAGTAGAAAATAATATGGCTATATATAGGGAGTAGAAAATAACATGGCTATATACAGGGAGTAGAAAATAATATGGCTATATACAGGGAGTAGAAAATAACATGGCTATATACAGGGAGTAGAAAATAATATGGCTATATATAGGGAGTAGAAAATAACATGGCTATATACAGGAAGTAGAAAATAATATGGCTATAAACAGGGAGTAGAAAATAATATGGCTATATACAGGGAGTAGAAAATAACATGGCTATATACTGGGAGTAGAAAATAACATGGCTATAAACAGGGAGTAGAAAATAACATGGCTATATTTAGGGAGTAGAAAATAACATGGCTATATA
>QNTS01013840.1:4712-15286 GCA_003317085.1 Hucho hucho
TGACCAAATACTTATTTTCCACCATAATTTGCAAATAAATAAATTAAAAATCCTACAATGTGATTTTCTAGATTTCTTTTTCTCATTTCGTCTGTCATAGTTGAAGTGTACCTATGATGAAAATGACAGGCCTCTCTCATCTTTTTAAGTTGGAGAACTTGCACAATTGGTGGCTGACTAAATACTTTTTTGCCCCACTGTATATAGCATTCATTCTAAATGAACACAATCGTAAACAAATAGGGATCTAGTAAATCAAGTCAAAAGAACATGAGTTGTTTTGTACATGTACTGTATAAAGTATGCCGATCACACTTACCACCCATCTTTTTCCTCAAAGTGGCTTGCAAATAAGAAAATAGAAAGAACTTATATAGCAGATGATAATCAAAAGCAATCAACAAAATAATCTCTCACCATGAACACAGGCTATTATGCAAAGATAGTGTAATATTGTAATTTAAAGCTGAATTATATTATAACCACTACTGACCACTATAGGCCTAGTTATATTTTCCTTAAGCAATTGTATACAAGCTTCCAAACATGCCACTTTCCCCATAGACAAAGACATAAAATGACCAGTAATCCCATAGACAAAGACATAGATTGACCAGTAATCCCATAGACAAAGACATAGAATGACCAGTAATCCCATAGACAAAGACATAGATTGACCAGTAATCCCATAGACAAAGACATAGAATGACCAGTAATCCCATAGACAAAGACATAGAATGACCAGTAACCCCATACACAAAGACATAGAATGACCAGTAATCCCATAGACATAGACATAGAATGACCAGTAATCCCATAGACATAGAATGATCGGTCCAATCATGATATTTCTATGACCGGCCCTTCAAAAGACATCTACTGCAGAACAGTTGAAAGCGACAGATGAGTCAGTAATAAGGTAAAAGCTTTTCAAAAGGTGAGTTTAATCAAAACTATTTACATATAGCATACAGCTCTGAGGTAAATCAATCAAACAATCAATTAAATGTCTAAGTAAATTAATAATACTTTTTTAAAAAGCGTATTAAATTAAATTTATGATGACATGGCGTGGAATTATGCAATTGTTATGATGGTTCAAAACAGTTGAAAATGATCAGTCATGCTGGCTAATGATCTCTTTATCACTTTAGATGATTCAGCACTGTCCTTCAAATGTTCTCTCCAGCTCTCTTCAGATCAAACCCTACAGAGCAGAATAGCTTTGTGCCTTTTTACAAAGTACATAATTGTTCAAGCCCCCTCAAAGCAGAATAAATATAGTCATCTCTTAAATGACGTAAATGAACATTTCAAAATGAGAGAATAAAAAAAAGCAAAACAGTGAGATGCGTGCAGCTGTGACCAAACACTAGCTAGGGTATACTGCATACCTTTGTCCACTGTAGAGGCAGGTATTGAAAACAAAATCAGGAGTGCACAGTTACTTTTAAAAAGGTTTTTCAGATAATCAAATCACTAAACAATCACACAGAGAACAAACCACGAGCATGCAAAATGCATTTGATCTCTTGGATTTCTATTCTCACAGGTCCACAGGTATATGGAGGGTGCTTTTATGATTCTTACCTAGCTCCTCCAGCTCTGAGGTCATGGATTTGGAGCGCATGGCCATGGACAGGGCAGCGGGAGGAGCTCTACGTGGAGGTGTGGCCACTGCAATGACACAACACACAAAAGCACAGGTATATTCAAGGATGTGATAGAATAGAGTCAGCTCTATCCCAAACTATCTGACAGAAAATAACTTCTGTTCTACATTATACATTTCTATCTGAGAGTTCTGTAATGTTACATCATCCTGTAAAGGCCCCAAGTGTGAGATTTATAATAGACAGAACAGGAGGTTGGTGACTCCTTAATTGGGGAGGACAGACTCGTGGTAATGCCTGGAGTGGAATGAGTGGAATGGTATCAATGTGGTTGATGCCATTCCATTCGCTCCGTTCCAGCCATTATTATAAGCCGTCCTCCCCTCAGTAGCCTCCAGTGGTAGACAGGGATGTTAAAAAGCAGCAATGCTGGATTGTTCATGTGACAACGTCACAAGTCTCGCAGGGTGACGCCAAGCAAGTGCCAAGTTCATTAGCAATCATCTAACAAAAACATCTAAAAATGTATTTCCCAAATATGCCTCTGACAGTGCAGTAACATCCACTTTGAATTTGACATGTGCTGCAGTACAGGTTAACTTTTGAATGCCCCAACTTTTGAATGCCCCAACCACCGTCTCAACTTCAAGGCTGAAAAGCACCAGTCATTAATGTTTTTCTAGCGGTCAGCTTCTAGCTTCCTGATACACTACAGTACAGTACAAGGATGGGCCACGACGGTTTAGAACCACCTGGATTCAAATACTATTTGAAATATTTAAAAACTTTGAGCATTTGCTCTAGCCTGCAGTATGGGGTTTGACGTTTTGAGTATATCTATTGGTCCATTAAGCCAGGCAAGCTCAATCGAGGACAGATTAAATATTTAAAATGATTTCAAATAGTATTTGAACCCAGCTCTGGTTTGAGGGCCAGCTCTGACCCTCACTGTGGATTCACCCCAACCGATCAGACATTGATCCCACTGGCCAGGCGGCGTAGGGCAGAGCAGCAAGGTGAGAAACAGAGAGGATAAGAGGCTTACCTTTCTTCCTGGCCGTGTCATCAGGGTCCAGATTCCTGCTAACTGTCACCACTTTGATGATGAGCCGGTTGCCCCCGTGTCGGATCGTATTGACCACCTGTTTGTGGCCCACCTTCACCACATTTTCCTGGTTCACCTGCAAAACAGAGGACAATGCATCTGGGAGTCAGTACAACATGAACCTTCAGGATTTAATGACTGGACTCAATGTAACATCGCAACCCTAAAATACAGCTGTAACAGCACGTATTCCATCAGACGTTACATCTCTCGACAACAACTCACTATCAAGCTGATATGAACTCGGCAAAGTCAACATCACTTCAGGACTCAATGACTGGACAGAAATATAACATTACAACCCTAAAATCCTTATCCCCATGGAAACAACTCTCCATCATCAAGCTGACCTAAAATGCAGCATATCTTCATCACTCAATGACTTACCTGAAATGTAAAACCACAACCCTTAAAATAGAAATGCAACAACCCGGGAAAACTTGGCAAAGTATTGAGAGTTGACTGAGATTGAAGGTGATTATATATCTTCAGTAGTTTTCAGTCGTTTTTTGGTATTTCCTGCTCAGAGTTCTCTTGTGGTGTTTCAACCAGGTTTTATGGACTGATTCCAGCACAGTATTTCCTGCTTGGAGGTCTCTGGTGGTATTTCAACCAGGTTTTATGGACTAATTCCAGCACAGTATTTCCTGCTTGGAGGTCTCTGGTGGTATTCCAACCATCCTGTATTACAGATGTACTGTACACTCTTATTTATAACCTATATAACCTCTATAATACGTCATCTATAACCTGCCTTGGAACCTTTTTTGTTCCAGGCAGAACCCTTTTGTAATTTCCACTTAGAAATGTCAGACTTAATTTTCCTTTACAAAACACTGATCAACCCCTACAAAAACATCCATTAATTATAATCCACATAATCATTCAAATTTCTTGTTGCTCAAATTAAGACCCTACATCTGTACACTGTGCTGCAATCTAATAAACTGTTTATGGACTGTTCTCAGTCTTGTATTTCCTGGCCAGAGGTGGTCTCTGAGGTGTTCAACCAGCCCGTATTTTCACTGTGCTGCTGTCTAATGAATCATTGTTTCCAGCCACTCAATCAGGTCCTCAATCAGGCCCAGGTAACTTTAGCCACCGCTAGCTAAAAAAAACGAATGGAAGCGATATGGCATGTGATCCTCTGTGACCAAAATCACCTGAAATATCACCTGAAACATCTAACATCATGTTGTAAAATAGTGAACTACTCCTTTAATAATACAGATTTTACTGACTGTCCCACTCTTGAATACAAACATAAAAAACTGCTGCTCCTAGCCATGTTTTCACTCATCTTCTTCTAATAACACAGTAGAGTATGATATCATCCTCTTCTAATAACATACAATAACATTACAGTAGATCTGTTCTGGGTGACACAGACAAAGACAGAATCAGCATATGCTCTGGGAGCTAGAGCCAACAATCACTCTCAAATCGGGGTTCCTGTCACAAACAACTCTGTATCATATCAAACAATCTCTCCACTTTTACTCATCATAAAGGTTCTCAATCTCCATCACAAAGCTAGACAGCTAATACTGAGAGATCTGGGGGGAGGGTGGGGGGGGCAGTATTATTGATCCAAGCCTAAAGCCAGGGGAGTGTCTTCATCATACTACACATAGTATTGTACTGAGCCAAGTAATTGTCATCATAACTCCCATCTGCCAGAGAAGTGTCCAAATGGCCAAAAGGCTAGTCACATATGGTGTTGATGATGGATGGTCAGTTAGGCCCTCTACACTGCCTGATCTCAACCCTCTACACACGTCCAGAGAAGAGGACTAAGCTAGTTAGACCCCAGGTCTATCAAACACAACCACTTCAACCTGGCCACCTATCCTCTTCAGATACACATCCTAAGTAGAGAAAACCTACTGTACTAATACACCAGAAAATCTGACATTTGCCCTGAGAAGGATACTCGAAAGTAGTTTGAATTGTTGAAATCATTATTGAAAACATGAATAGTGGTTCTGCGAGCCTAATAGAATGCTGATGCTTGTATAATACCACTCCCAGAGAGTCCCAGGGTGACAGAGAGGATGCTGATCCTTTGGGGAAGGTGAGTCACCATCTCTGACATCTCTGACCTCCAATAAAGTGTACAGTAAGAGAGAGGACAACAGTGACCCATGTATTTCATAATGATGATGCCTCCATAACAGAAAGAGTCCCAGACTGGCAGGAACATCCCCTGGGGGAGGTAAAATACTCCTCACCCTCTATGACCTCCGCCACAGTCACAACCCCCTAAAGTCACAACCCCCTAATATCACAACCCCTTAGTGAAAGTCTCCTCACCCTCTGTGACCTTTGCCTTCGTCACACCACAGTCACAACTAGGGCTGTTACGGTGACCGTATTTACCGCCACAACGGCAGTGACAGTCATGACCGCAGTCAAATTCCACGTGACCGTTTAGTCACGGTAACTAGGCTTCTCCAAGCTCTGATGCTGCTGATGGTCATTAGTAGCCTACCAAACTTGCTAACTGCCTGGTACTCAGCACTCTATTGTCCCTCTAATCACTCTGACATCAACGCAAATGTGTTCGAAAATCTATTCAAACACTTCATGAGAGCCCATGAGCTCATGTCAATAGGCTATGCAATTGCGTGAGAAAACAGAGTGATGACCTCTACTAAAAATAGGATCCCATTAGCTTTCTATAGGCTGGGCCTACTATATTTATATCTCAACTTTACTCATATTAAGCACATTGCGTCACTTTACAACAGGAATATAGCCTACCTGGCTGGCATGAAAATGAACCACGGGAAAAGGATCCTCCTTTTCACTAGATTACATGTATTTTTTCCCCCTGCTCCCGTTCCGAGACAGGTGCATGATAATGGTCCATTCTAAATCAAAACTAATTCCACACATATATTATTTAGTATATGTAAAGACAAGATCAAATCAAAATTTATTTTTCACATGCGCCGAATACAACAGGTGTAGACCTTACAGTGACATGCTTACAAGCCATTAACCAACAATACAGTTAAGAAAAAGAAGTGTTAAGAAAGTATTTACTAAAATAAACTAAAATAAAAAATAAGAAAATGAAATGATTAAAGAGCAACAATAAAATAACAGTAGTGAGGCTATAAACAGGGGGTACAGGTACAGAGTCAATGAGCGGGGGTACAGGTTAGTCAAGATAATTGAGGTAATACAGTTGAAGTCGGAAGTTTACATACACTTAGGTTGGAGTCATTAAAACTAATTTTTCAACCACTCCACAAATTTCTTGTTAACAAACTATAATTTTAACAAGTCAGTTAGGATATCTACTTTGTGCATGACACAACTAATCTTTCCAACAATTGTTTACAGACAGATTACTTCACTTATAACTCACTGTATCACAATACCAGTGGGTCAGAAGTTTACATACACTAAGTTGACTGTGCCTTTAAACAGCTTGGAAAATTCAAGAAAATTATGTCATGGCTTTAGAAGCTTCTGATAGGCTAATTAACATAATGTGAGTCAATTGGAGGTGTACCTGTGGATGTATTTCAAGGCCTACCTTCAAACTCAGTGCCTCTTTGCTTAACATCATGGGAAAATCAAAAGATATCAGCCAAGACCTCAGAAAAAAAATTGTAGACCTCCACAAGTCTGGTTCATCCTTGGGAGCAATTTCCAAATGCCTGAAGGTACCACGTTCATCTGTACAAACAATAGTACGCAAGTATAAACACAATGGGACCACGCAGCCACTCATACCGCTCAGGAAGGAAACGAGTTCTGTCTCCTACAGATGAACGTACTTTGGTGCGAAAAGTGCAAATCAATCCCAGAACAACAGCAAAGGACCTTGTGAAGATGCTGGAGGAAACAGGTACAAACGTATCTATATCCACAGTAAAACAAGTCCTATATCGACATAACCTGAAAGGCCGCTCAGCAAGGAAGAAGCCACTGCTCCAAAACCGCCATAAATAAGACAGACTACGGTTTGCAACTGCACATGGGGACAAAGATCATACTTTTTGGAGAAATGTCCTCTGGTCTGATAAAACAAAAATAGAACTGTTTGGCCATAATGACCATCGTTATGTTTGGAGGAAAAAGGGGGATGCTTGCAAGCCGAAGAACACCATCCCAACCGTGAAGCATGGGGGTGGCAGCATCATGTTGTGGGGGTGCTTTGCTGCAGGAGGTACTGGTGCACTTCACAAAATAGATGGCATCATGAGGCAGGAAAATTATGTGGATATATTGAAGCAACATCTCAAGACATCAGTCAGGAAGTAAAAGCTTGGTTGCAAATGGGTCTTCCAAATGGACAATGACCCCAAGCATACTTCCAAAGTTGTGGCAAAATGGATTATGGACAACAAAGTCAAGGTATTGGAGTGGCCATCACAAAGCCCTGACCTCAATTCTATAGAAAATTTGTGGGCAGAACTGAAAAAGCATATGCGAGCAAGGAGGCCTACAAACCTGACTCAGTTACACCAGCTCTGTCAGGAGGAATGGGCCAAAATTCACCAACTTATTGTGGGAAGCTTGTGGAAGGCTACCCGAAACGCTTGACCCAAGTTAAACAATTTAAAGGCAATGCTACCAAATACTAATTGAGTGTATGTAAACTTCTGACCCACTGGGAATGTGATGAAAGAAATACAAGCTGAAATAAATAATTCTCTCTACTATTATTCTGACATTTCACATTCTTAAAATAATGTGGTGATCCTAACTGACCTAAGACAGGGAATTTTTACGAGGATTAAATGTCAGGAATTGTGAAAAACGGAGTTAAAATGTATTTGGCTACGGTGTATGTAAACTTCCGACTTCAACTGTATGTACATGTAGGTAGAGGTAAAGTGACTATGCATAGATAATAAACAGAGATTAGTAGCAGCCTAAAAATGGGGGTGGGGAGGTCAATGCAAATAGTCCGGGTAGCCATTTGATTAGCTGTTCAGGAGTCGTATGGCTTGGGGCTAGAAGCTGTTAAAAAGCCTGTTGGACCTAGACTTGGTGCTCCGGTACCTCTTGCCGTGCGGTAGCAGAGAGAACAGTCTATGACTAGGGTGGCTGGATTCTTTGGCAATTTTTAGGGCCTTTATCTGACACCGCCTGGTATAGAAGTCCTGGATGGCAGGAAGCTTGGCCCCAGTGATGTACTCTGTAGTGCCTTGCAGTCGGAGGCCGAGCAGTTGCCATACCAGGCGGTGATGCAACCAGTCAGGATACTCTCGATGGTGCAGCTTTAGAACTTTTTGAGGTTCTGAGGACCCATGCCAAATTTCTTCAGTCTCCTGAGGGGGAACAGGCGTTGTTGTGCCCTCTTCACAAGTGTCTTGGTGTGTTTGGACCATGATAGTTTGTTGGTGATGTGGACACCAAGGAAGTTGAAGCTCTCAACCTGCTCCACTACAGCTCAGTCGATGAGAATGGGGGCGTGCTCTGCCCTCCTTTTTCTGCAGTCCACGATCATCTCCTTTGTCTTGATAGCGTTGAGGGAGACGTTGTTATCCTGGCACCACACTGCCAAGTTTCTGACCTCCTCCCTATAGGCTATCTCGTTGTTGTCAGTGATCAGGCCTACCACTGTTGTGTCATCTGCAAACTTAATGATGGTGTTGGAGTCATGCTTGGCCAGGCAGTCATTGGTGAACAGGGAGTACAGGAGTGAATTGAGCACGCACCCCTAAGGGTTCCCCGTGTTGAGGATCAGCGTGGCAGATGTGTTGTTACCTGTCGTGGTTCCACATGTCACCAGAGGGCAGCAGACACCGTTCTAGAGACATTAATGACACTCAGGTGTGTCCTATTACTCATTACAATTTCCCTGTTAAAAGATGTGTGTTTTCTAGTTTCTTTTGCAGAAGCTTGAATTGTTTACCTTGTGCGTTTGTTTCCTGACTTAGTGTTTGTTGTTTTTTCCAGTGTACTGTGATCCTGTGGCTACTGTTTATCAGTAAAGTATTTATGTTTACCCTTAACCACTGATTCCTCATCTGGTCTCTTCTCTGCACCTGGGTCCAACCTCACCACGTCACAGTTACCTACCCTTACCACCTGGGGGCGGCCCCTCAGATAGTCCATGATCGAGTTGCAATGGGAGGTGTTTAGTCCCAGGGCCCTTAGCTTAGTGAATAGTCTGATGGGTGACAATATTAGCCTATCACTTGTGAATGATATATTTTCACTTGTGAACGATACCCAGCTTGTGTGCAGTAAGGCAAGAAACAGCGCATCCATTTATTTGCGACTTTTTCAAATCATAGTCCCACACCTCATGTAGCCTAGCCCATGGGCCTATATGTTTTGATAAGGTTTGTATCACAACTAAAGTGGCCAAATAACTTCTTAAAATGAAGCACATGAATCCAGTTTACAACTGGTGTAGAGCCTAACTTGCATACTGTACATAGGCAGCGTGTGAGTTTGGGGAAGATAATTTTCCCCATAAATATGCACCTTTATAATAAAGCATTACATGCATAATCACATTTGTGGTCTTTTACACTAATTGATTGCATTTTAGAACATTTGTGCTTATAGCCTACTGTTGTGTGTGCATTGCTGCACTTATTATGTGAAGAAATAGCCTAATATTTTATCAACATTTTAAGCTAAACGTTCTCATCTGGTGCATCAGCCTCAAAAGTTTTTTGATGCGAGTGGTTGTATTAATTTGGGATCTATCGCGTCCCACAACTGTCCCAGACTATGTTTGGAATATTTATTTCTCGCACAGAAGGACAAGTTGACTAATAGAATAGGTCAACTTTAGTACTATAGGGGAGAGTAGGGTCTGGGTCTTACCTAAACGTGATATTATCATATTCAGCCCATGGGCACAACGGCCACTGACCGGAAAAGGCATGGCTTTTTTTAGGGGGCACTTGGAGGATGCTGCCCGGGAAATTCGAGGCATTATCAAGTGCTTGTCAAATTGTAAATGAGAGACGGATGAAGTGTGTGCAGCCTGTGCAAGAAACAAATCAGAGCTCATGCCTTTCATGCAACTTTTTTCAAATCATCATTAGAGTTGCATCATAGCCTTATAATGTATAAAACATTTAAACATATAGCCCAACGTTTGTATCATAACTAAAGTTGCATAAACAACTCTAAATTAAGCATATAGGAGGACCAGTTTACTTGCCAACCGTTCAACACAGAATAGCCGCATGTGCACACTCCCTCAGAAATAGTTTGGAGAAAATATCCTTTCTACTTTATTCAGCTATGTTCAATTGTATTCTTAATTCTATAAACTCCTCAAACATATGGAAGAAGGTACTCTGTTCCGATGAGACAAAAATTTAGCGTTTTGGCCATCAAGGGATGTCTGGCGCAAACCCAACACCTCTCATCACTCCGAGAACACCATCCCCACAGTGAAGCATGGTGGTGGCAGCATCATGCTGTGGGGATGTTTTTCATCGGCAGGGACTGATCAAAATTGCGCTAAATACAGGGAAAATCTTCCAGAAATTTTAGAGGACAAGCAGAGTGTCACGATCTTCAAGGACGGACCAAGGCGCAGCGTGCCGGGTTGAGAAAAACATGTTTATTAAGTTTAACTCACCAAAACAAAACCAATGAACAAAGATCGGACATGAACTGTGTAGCGCATGGACACATACACAAACTACAAACAAAGTTAACTTCCCACAAAGACAGGAGGGAAAAAGGGCTACTTAAGTATGGTTCCCAATCAGAGACAACGATAGACAGCTGTCCCTGATTGAGAGCCATACCCGGCCAAAAACAAAGAAATACAAAATAGAACATAGAATGCCCACCCCAACTCACACCCTGACCAAACCAAAATGAGACATAAAAAGGCTCATACAGGTCAGGGCGTGACA
>QNTS01013846.1:0-23215 GCA_003317085.1 Hucho hucho
ATTAAACATTCAATTTGAATTTAGAGGTTAGAATTTAGAGCTTAGAATTGATTTTCTAATTTCTGAATTCTAATTTCTAACTTTTAGTGATGAGCTTCCTCATGGTGATGTTCTTCTACTGCTGCACCAAAGTACAAAGCAGATAACATCGTGAATATATACGCTTGTAAAAACGCAACTAATATTTCAAGGATAGAAAGTGCAAATGACAAACCAAATGACAAGCTACTTCCTAACCAGCTTTTAAAGATAAACATTAAACCAATAATACTCATCAATACAATGTGACCTGCAAAAATATTTGCGTACAAACGTATCATTAATGAAAACGGCTTAATAAAAACTCCTAATAACTCAATTGGAGCCAAAACGATACGCATTACTTTTGGCACACCTGGCATCCAGAAAATGTGACCCCAATAATTTTTATTGGCAGTAAAGTTGGTAATTAAAAAAGTAAGGATTGCCAATGAGAAAGTAATCGTAAGATTTCCTGTAACGTTAATACCAAAAGGCATCAATCCAAAAATATTTAAAAACAATACAAAGAAAAAGATAGTCAATAAATAACTCATGTATCTTTTATAATGTTTCTCTCCTATATTAGGAATTGCGATTTCGTCACGTATGTATAATACAACTGGTTCAAAAATTCTACCAGCTCCAGAAGCGATTCCATTATTTTTAGCATATGACTTTGCCAAACCTGAGAAAATGACAAACATTAAAAGTGCAGCAATCATTATCGACACAACTGATTTTGTAATCGATAAATCCAAAGGACGCACATTTGTAGGATGTCCTGATTTTTCATCTTCAGTAATCGTTCCAGCCGCATCGGTTTTGTAAATTTTACCGTCGTGGTGGTTTATTTTGTAGAAATTCCCGTTTGATTCAGCTACTGCTTCTCCATGTTCGAATTTTGCAGAAGAGAAAATTTGAAATCCATTATCCCAAATAATAATAGGTAATGCAAAACCATAATGCACTCCTGTTTCATCATCTTGGAAAAAAGAGAATTCATGAGAATCTAAAACGTGGTGTTTAATAAATGCTTTAACTTTAGACTTCACATCTGTAGGTTCAGCATGTGCTTCGTGAGCAGATTTTGCTACTTCATGTGTAGCTACAGTTTGAGTACTTGTGGTATCCGTTTCAGGATTTGCAAAACTAGTAAAAGGAAGACATACTACGAAAGTCGCTATAATAAAACTAAGTGCCTTGTTTGAAATCACCATATCTGTTAAATATCTAAATTTTTTACGATTCTAAAATTTGGTGCAAATGTACATTTTTTATTAATACTCAAAAGCATATAAAATTAATTTTTTCAAACATTTTTATCACTTATCGTGAGTTTGCTCTTTTTCGTTGACTAATCGTATCGTAAAAAGTGTTTCAATTGCTAAAAAGACAATAAACAATACAAAAAAGTTTACCCTTTCTATTGGGCTATTCGGCTTTGGAACATGCAATAATGGTCTTACTATCAGATAACAAAAAATCATTTTGACGCTTGTAGCCAAAAGAAAAGACATCCCCACATTATCAAAACTTTTTTCTTTCACTATTAATAAAATTTTAAAAATAACCGTGGATAAAAGAAAGAAAAATAAGTAAAGTTCTTCTAAAGAATAATGGAATGTGTTAGTATCTATATTTAATACATAAAAAATAACTTTATGGATCGCATAAATTAAAAGGACAAGGCTCAATAAAGTTAGAAATGGAAAGAACTTTTTAAAATTCATTATGCGTTATTTTTTATTGATTTCGTTTACTTGTCGGATGACATTATATAAGGCTAAAAAAACACCTACCATCACCAATATTTTTACATAATATACTTTTGTACTGGGATGATTGTCATCTAGCCAGCTCCCTAGATAGGAAAACAAGAAAATAATAACCCCCATTTGAATTGGGATATTAATTAAAGCCAACCATTTAGTATAGTTATTTTTCTTTGGGTCATTATCCATTGCCATTTACAGCTTCTTGTGTTGAATTGGGTTTCATAATACAGGTTGCGCTAAAAACGGCTCCCGGTTCTACGGACAGTTTACCAACAGTAACATCCCCAATAATAATGGCCGATGCTTTAATGTTTAAAGTGTCTTCAATCTTCAATTTACCTTCAAATTCACCTTCTATGTCTGCATTTTGACAAATTATTTCTCCTTTCACACTACCGGCAGGTCCAATAACCAACTTGCCATTCGAAGAAAAATTACCAATAAGTGCTCCGTCCAATCTAAAATCAGCTTGCGAAATAATATCACCTTTTATTATGGTTCCCTCTACAATTCTATTGGTTTTCCCTAAAACATCGGTTAAAGATTTCGGTTTTTTATCAAACATAATTACAGTTTTTTTAGTGAAAGATAGGCTTCTAGATTTTTTTTGATCAGAACTATTTTGTAGTTTTCATTAGAAATAACAATTCCAGGCTGGTTTATTTTGTATTTTATATTTTCCTCCAAAAGAGTCGTTACAAATTTTGCGTAACTCTCTGTATGTATTCCATGAATCGAAATGAAACTTTCTTTTTCGGTGTATGAATCACAAGTGTATTTTAACTTTTCAACATTTTCATTTGCAAAAAATAACGCTAACTTGCTCTCTATTGCTGCAGCACTTTTCTCGTCATTATTGGCAATTCTAAAAACAACCTTCCAATTCTTCGAATCCGCTGTGCTAAAATTCATTTGTTCTAAAAGTGGAATTTGGGTTTTAAGAATTTCGATAGCATTCTTCCCTTCTTGAGTAGTGGCATAATTATCGGCTACATATTGTATTGCTTTTTTATAGGCATCAAGTCCATACAACTTCCCAGTGGTATAGGCTTTTAGTAATTCGAATTTTGAAACTATCGGATCACCAGAAAAATCACCGATCAAACCATCTACTTGTTTTAATACTGATGCAAAATATTCCTCTTCATACAATCTATACAACTTTATATACTCGCCTTCGGGTGTATCCTGTACGATTTCATTCTGTGAACCCGAATTGCTTACGATGTTCGCATAACGAGAGTTTTGATATTGGGTCGTTATATCATTTTTCAGCGTTTCAGCTTTGGCACTATTCGTGATTTGATAGATTTTATATAAATTATACTTTGTGGGAAGTATTAATTTTTCTTCTGGATTGTACATTAATAATTGTTCCAGTTTTGCACTGGCCAAAGTATATTCTTTGAATTTTTCTTTATAAGTAACACCCAGTTTATAATAGGTCAAATTCCTTTCTTTAACGAGACTGTCAATCACCGTTTGTGATGTTGGAAGTTGTTTCATATAATACTCCGTGGTATATTTTTCGTTTACCACAACCGGAACTGTTTTGGCATCTGTTATAGTATCCGTTTTTTTGGCTTCAGGATTATTATTTGTCGCTGAACCAGCTGTTGCCGATACTCTCCAATAACCGACTTGAGTTCTGTTTCCCCAACGTTTTTTAAACTCTAGCTTTCCGTAAGCTACCGTATTGGGATTATAAAAATAGAAAGTGTTTACCTTTTCCTTATCTGGTTGATTAGCATTGTCTGGTGGTGCAACTCCTTTTACCGTATTAGACATTCCCGTATTTTGATTGGAAATAGCCCCATCTGGTATATTTGAAGCGCTGTTTATTGCAATGTTATTTTCTATCTTTTTTTGTTTATCCTCGAGTAGTTTTTTAAGTTCGTCTTTACTCTTTAATTTCTGAATATAGTTTTCATAATAAACAATTTGTTCCGGTTCTTTTAATCCAAAAACATAGATAATACTATCATTCCTTTTGGCAATGGCTTCATCCTGTATGACTTCATCAAGGTCTTTTCTTGTTTTTTGAATCTTTAGAAACTCTCTAGATTTCACATCTAATAACGCCAAAGACTGGTCATAATTTTTTGCTGCATTAGGGTAATCTGCATCTTTAAAATACAAATTTCCTATATTTCTATAATTGGAGGCATTCAAATAAGGATCGGTAGATTTGGTCTCTAAGGAAGCTTTATAAAAGTCTAAGGCCATTCTTTTGTCATTATTATTATCATAAAAAATTCCAATGTTATGATAAATCACATCCAAGTAGGGTCTGTTTTCTCTGTCCTCCATAATCTTTTTGGATTTTTCGACAAATAAATCATAGTCCTCGTTTTTATAATTATTGAGCTTCGCTTTTTTGGCGTAGGCCTGAATAACAAACTTCCTTTCGGCTTTTCTATTCATATCAATAACAGTTTGATAAAAATAAATGGCACTGTCCTTTTGCCCTGATTCTTCATACAACTGTCCTAATAAAAAAGAATACCGCTCTTTCTCCTCATTGCGTTTCGTTTTTTTATTAGCCAATTTTAATTTTACAACTGCACTGTCTTTTTCTTCAATATTCAAAAATGCACTGGCTAAAATGGCATTCGCATCGGCAAACTCTTGATCACTTAACTTATTGTCTTTAATAAGTTTTGAAGTGTTTCGTATTGCTGCTGCATCATTGTCTAAGCGAACATTTGTTTTTTCGCGCCAAATTCTAGCTTCATAATTGTTGCTGCTGTTCGGGTATTTGTATAAAATGTAATTGAAAGCGTCTAGGGCCGGAATAAATCTTTGGTCATAATACCTGGATTTTCCCAATAATAAATAGGCTTCATCTATTTGGTAATTTTTTTCCCTTCCATCAATATTCATGGAATGTTTTTGAATCGCCTTGGTTGCTTTGGCTTCGGCAAGTTCAAAATCAGCATTTTTGGGTTTTCCGTCAACTGGCACATCATCACTGACCTGCATTTTTTCGACAGGTAAGCGTTTCCAGAAATTTTCGGTAGTATTGTCGTTTATTCCTTTAACTCCTTTATCTAATGCAATTTGCCCGTTATATAAAATATTCAGCTTTGTGCTTAAGGCGTGGGAATTTCTAGCCAAAAAAGTATCCTTCTTGGTAGAACAAGCTATCAAGAAGGATAAAAATAGTGCTGCTAAAATATATTTTGATGTATTGCTATTCAAGGGTAAACGTTTAAATCATTAAACTTTGAAAAAAGTATTTTAGTATAATGACTGGTAAAAATACGTTTCTTTTTGAAATATATAAATTTAAACCGCAAAAAACAATTCCAATTCCTGCAATGTCTCTTTTGAAGTTGGCATATCTTTGACCAATTCTCCTTTATTCAAGGCTACAATCCTATCACAAACATCAACGGTATGCTGCAAATCATGACTGGAAACAAGCACTGTAACAGCTGGATTATCGGCTAATTCTTTGATTATTTTTTTTAGTCTGTTTACCGTTGTGGGATCTAAATTAGCAAAAGGTTCATCTAGAATAATTACTTCGGGATTACCAATCAAAGTAGCTATGATTCCCACTTTCTTTTGATTTCCTTTGGATAAATCACGTAAATATTTTTTGTTTTTAAGAATTTCTCCATTAAAAAATTCTTCATGCTGGGCTAATAAAGCATCAACATCAGCTTTATTTTGTCCTCTTAAATCCCCAATGAAATAAAAATATTCTTCGGGTGTTAAATATCCGATTAGGAAACTCTCGTCTAGAAAAGAAGCTGTAAAGGGTTTCCAATCCTCACTCGTATTTACCTGAACTTCATTGTTTATGATATTACCTGTTGTGGGCTGAATTAAATCCAATAGCAAACTGAAGAAAGTGGTTTTTCCAGCTCCGTTATTACCCACTAATCCAAAACTTTGTCCTTTTGGAATTTCTAATGATTCTATATTTAATACGGTAGTCCCGTTGTATTTTTTGGAAAGATTATTTACTTGTATCATAATTGATTGCAAATTTTAGATATTAGATTTTAGATTGAACGCTCGAAACTCCCCCCGTTTATGGGTTGAGGCTATTTTTGCTTGTAAGCTGCAATAGTTGCATATTTTTCTGATTTGTATATTTTTTCAATAAAAACAAAAGCTTTATTTTTTAGGGCAAAACCTAGAACACCAACACCAGCAACGAGTACTAAACCTAAGTTCGCATTCATCAAATAGGTACCCAACCCATATAATGCTACAGGCAAAATCAATTGCGGGATCGTAATGAGCATTGTTTTTACATTAAACGCTTTTTTGTCTCCAAAAGCACCTTTTCCAGAACTCAAATCAATCGGAGTTTTGGTAAAAGCTCCTCCTAATAATACTAATGAGGAATTGACTCCTATATTATAAACGGCTCCAACGACTATCATTAAGTAAACATGCCACCCAAAATATAAATAAAACGAAGCAATGATGGTCGAAACAACTGTAGCAATAACCATCAGCCACCATTTTGAATTCAAATATCCTTTGTATGGAATGTTCTGTGTCATCATGAGTTGATAATAAGCACTATCCCAACTCGGTACAAATTGCCCAAAAGTGATTAAAAACCCGCCTGATACAAATATACCTGCAACAATTTTCATTGTGGGAGTGTCATAGGATTCGATTCCACTTCCGAAAATCAGGAGACCATAAAACAAGAACATCACACTTAACCCTATTGTCGTTTTAGAGCGTTTGTTTCTCTTGATCAATTTAATGTCGTTTTTCAAAAACGTTCCTAGTGTTCCAAATTGGTTCAACCAAGTTAAATGCTCCGTTTTGGCAATGTCGTTTTTGGTAGAAAGTCCTGCATCTAGGTACAAATCGCCTTTTAGATAATTGTACGTCCAATAATACAATCCTGTCAATACTAAAACCGGAATTGCAAAAAGCCATTTGGTGTGGAATAATGCTTCAAAAAATGGGCAGGTATAATGGGTAATATCGAAGAGTTTATAATATTGACAACCTGCCAAAATCAGTGCAATAGTAATAAAAACAGCCAATAAGTGGTCTTTATTATTCAATAAAACATTCAAAAAATTGTTGGCAAATACTAAAGAAAAAAGAGCCGTTCCCCAAAGTAAAACACTAATTACATCATAGCCTTCGTAAATTAAAACGGCACAAAAAGGAAGAAAGAAAAAAGCATGCACAACATTAAAAAAAGACAACATGGTTTTTCCCAACGAAAAATGAACAATGGTTGGCTTTTTGAAAGGCATCGTCAACAACGGGCGAATGTTCATCACCGGAATCGCTTGCAGCAAAAGTCGAACAATCAAATCCATCAAAAAGTAATACATCAGGAACTTGTTTATGGTTACTAATGGATCTAATTTCATTTTTTTAAGAATGTAAAAAGCCCCTACTCCTAATGCTAAAAAAACTAATGTAAAATAAAGGACTAGCAATCCCATTAAAATTTTCAAAGCCAAATTCGAGGCGAAAGAAGCAGATCTAGTGAAGGATTTCCACTCGAGATAAATAAATTTTGTAAACATGGTTTTTAATTTGGTTTGATAAGTAAGTAGATCGATGTAAGAAAACGTTACAAAAATAAATCAAAATCAAACTTGAATAGTATCAAATTCTTTCTTCCGAAAAGTATTTAAATATTGGTTGTCAGGAACCCACTTTTGAATCTTATAGGAAGAAAATGTTTTTTGATGTGGGTTTCAATCCTAAATAGTTTTATTACTTTTGCATAAAAAATATTCCTATGCCATCCTTCCTAAAACTGATTGTAAAAGAAGTAAAACGTGAAACCAAAGACGCTGTTTCAATACTTTTTAATGTACCCGAAGAATTAAAACCTAATTATACTTTTATAGCTGGTCAATATATTAATTTACGATTGACTCTAGACAATACCGAGATTCGTCGTGCGTATTCTATTTGTTCTGCTCCTACAAGTGGAGAATTACGAATTGCGGTGAAAGCCGTTAAAAATGGTGCTTTTTCTCAATTTGCCAATAGTAAATTGAAAGCTGGAGATGTCCTTGAAGTAGGAAAACCAGAAGGAAAATTTACTTTTGAACCTGAAATAGATCGCCAAAAAAATTATATAGCTTTTGTAGCGGGTAGCGGAATTACTCCCGTTCTATCAATCATAAAATCGGTTTTGAAAGGTGAACCAAAAAGTTCTTTTGTTCTCGTTTATGGAAACAAATCTCCTGAAGAAACTATTTTTCATCACGAATTGCACGATTTACAATTGCAATATGTAGGTCGTCTTTTTGTACATTATGTTTACAGTCAAGCTAATGTTGAAAATGCATTATTTGGAAGAATTGACAAGTCTGCAGTAAATTTTGCCTTGAATAATAAACACTCAGCATTGGATTTTGAAAAATTCTATCTCTGTGGTCCAGAAGAAATGATCAATACGGTTTCTGGTGTTTTGAAAGAAAAAAACGTGAGAGATTCGGCTATAAAATTCGAACTTTTCAAGGCCTCTTCACATGAAAATACCATTCAAGAAGCGTTAGTTGGACATTCAAAAATTACCGTTATGGTTGATGATGAGGAAACAACTTTCGAAATGTCACAAAAACAAACCATACTAGAAGCATCTCTAAAACAAGGAGTTGATGCACCATATTCTTGTCAAGGAGGTATTTGTAGCAGTTGTTTGGCCCGTGTAACTTCAGGAACAGCACTAATGAAGAAAAATTCTATTCTTACCGATAGCGAAATTGAAGAAGGTTTGATCCTGACTTGTCAAGCGCATCCAACATCAGCTACAATAAGTGTAGATTATGATGATGTTTAGAAAGTAGTATTCAGTCATCAGTTTACAGTCTCAGTTTACAGCCGTACAAAACTGTAACTGAGACTGTAAACTGAAAACTTTTTTATATGAAATCCATTCGAGAAATTTTCAAAAATAACCCTTCCCTTCTTGACGAACCCGAAATGGCGAAACTATTGGAATATTGTGAAGAATTGCAAGATGAAATTGTGGAGTTCAAATTTCAAAAAACCGACAATAAGGAGCTTGCCATGCTAGACATGCTCAAGGAAGTTATAAAAGGCTGTAACGCTATCGAAAAAGAACAAATGGAACACGACCGTTTTGGATATGAAGCCCCCGATTATCAAGGAACCATTTCGAATCTGAAAAGATATATTTATGGAAGGTGCAAGGATGAGAAGATATATTTGTAGTTCGTCATTGCGAGGCTTAATTTTTTTCAAAAAAAACAATATAAATGACGTGTAAAATGTCTGAAGGCAATGTATCTGCACACAATATTGTCATCTCGACGAAGGAGAGATCTCCGTTGCTAGATCGACAAAGATTGATGCTTTTGGCTACGGAGTTTCTTGCGGGGATACTTCCTTCGTCAGTATGACAAGTTTGCGGATTATTGGGATGTTAAAAACGTCATTGGTAGGAACGAAGCAATCTCATATCGTATATCTATTTCAATAATTTACAAAGCTTACTGTTAGTGTGATTGCTTCGTTCCTCGCAAAGACTATAAAATAAGATTAATTATATCCTCAACAGGAATCGTTCGCATAGCATCTTCATACCCTTCTACTTTTTTGTTACCGTAAACAGATGTTGGTAATTTTGGATACAAATTTCTATCGGAAACCAAAGCATTTTCAATGGGTTGATTGAATGGCGAAAAACCAGCATATGGATGTGTTGCGCCCCAAAGAGTGATTACTTTTACTCCCAACATTGCGGCTATATGGGCATTCCCAGAATCCATAGAAAGCATCACATCCAGATTACTGATGAGTTGTAATTCTTGTTGAAACTTGATTTTCCCTGCCATGTTAATGACATTCTCTTTGCCATTACTTAGCGTATTTAGAATTTCGATTTCTTTTTTTCCGCCACCAAAAAGCAAAATGGTATTGTTTGGTTCTAATGCTAAAGTATTGATTACTTCTTGCATTAAATCCAGCGGATACACTTTGGAATCGTATTGTGCAAAAGGGGCAATACCAATCAATTTTTGTTCAGAATTGCCAATTATTTTGAGAATATCGGAATCCAAAATAGCTTTTTTAGGGAATATTGGATTCGCTAAATTTACATAAAAACCGAGTTGTTCGAACACTTTGGTATGTCTCTCGAACATGGTAGTCAAAGGTTTGAAGACTTTATTTTCGGGACGCGTCAGGGCTTTTTTTTCGTCTCTTACTTTGTCAACCGAAGCTATTTTCTTTCCGCTTACAGCAAAAAGTGTTCGCACTACTTTAGAACGCAAGACATTGTGCAAATCGGCAAAAGCATCAATATTCAACTTATTTAAATCTTGAAATAAACGGCATAGTCCTAGAAATCCTTTGTGCCTTTCTTTTTCATCGAAAGCAAAAAAAGAAAGATTGGGAATCCCATCAAAAAAAGGTTTGAAAAAAGGTCTTGAAACTACCGTGATTTTTACTTCTGGATACTGATTTACAAAAGCTCGTAAAACAGGAACCGTCATGGCGACATCCCCCATTGCGGAAAGTCTCATGACGGCTATATGTTTAATTTTTTTTGACAATTTTTGAATACTTTAATTTGTATACTATTTAAAAATGTAGCGAAATGTCGTAAAATATCGTCCTTTTTTGGCCATTATTTGGCCATTTCATTTTATATAAATCTCTTGAAAATCAAGCCCTAACGTTAGACTTATTAACAAAAACTCTTAGTTTTGAACAATTTATTGGTCTTTTTTTGGTCTTTTTTTGGCCATTCCATTTTTACTTTCCAAATCATAAATGGTTTTAGAGATTGCTTCCGCATAAACTTCCATCTTTTTTATATACTCATCACTAATTTTATATACAGAACCTTGTTGTTCAATCGTTTCATTTGAAACAAATTTTTCAACCCTAGTTCTTACTTGCTTTCGAGATAATTTATCTTCAAAAAGACCTACAAAATCTTTCATTTTTGCTTTTCCTTCTTTTAATAAAAATTGAAAAATAGTATTAAAAACTTGACTTTCATCTAATTCTTGAAGATTGTAATATTTTGCTTTTTCATCTGTGAACTCATAGTAATCTTTTGAAAGAATATAATAAACGGCATTTGTCTTACCTCTTTTTTCTATTAATTTTTTTTCTAAAAGTTCAGATACTATTTCGGAATCTAAATCGTTTTTAGTTGCATTCTTTTTTATCATATTTAAAGTAATTACTTCTAAAACTGATAGTTTTTCTGTTTCTGGTAATTCTTCTTGTACTGCGACTATAAATAGTGCAAAAGCTCTATCTTCTATTACAGCTGATAATTTTAAATTTACTTGAAAATAATCGGATTTTGAATAATCTGGTTCTGCTTTTCCTTCTATAAGTGTATTGTAGAATATCTTATCAACTCCTTGTCCAGAACGTTCTACAATTCCAGTCTTTTGCAAAACATCGGCTAAGAGTCTATTTCTCGGAGTGCTTGGTGTTTTTAATAGATTTTCCAAATTGACACCTATTGGAAATCCTCCTGCATTTATTATGTCTAATCTTTGAGGAAATTGTTTAACAACTATTTCAGATGTTTTTCTGTAATCCCTATGTGTAATTGCATTATTAACTGATTCTCTAATAACTTCTTCGTTAAAAAAAGGAATATTAAAAATATAAGCGCCATCTTGAATTGGAAAACTACCATTTCTTAAGTTAATAGTATTCCAAAGCTCCTCAATTAATATAAAAAAAGGTTCTGAAAAAACAATTCTATTATCAAAAGATATTTGATTTTCAGAATTACGATATTCCAACATAACAGCAGCTTGAGGAAGTTTTTCATTTAACACTCCTTTTTTTGCAAGAAGAATTAGTGCTGCATTTGTTAGTTTCCCATCTTTTAATAAATCTAAATCAGAAAGTAGCTGCTCATTAGAAAGCCTTTTAAAGTTTGGGTTATTTTGTTTTAAAGAATATTTGTCTTTTAGAATCGTAATCGCTTTTTCATCTAAATCAGAAACACTTACACCCTCACAAAATTGTTGAGAAAAATCAGGCTCTTGTTCTTGAATTATTTTCAAGTAAACTTCATCCGACATTGGCTTTAACTCTTCTCCAACTCTCATTAAAGCAACGTCTTCAAATTTAAAAACTTTACCTGCAGGGTGGCTTGGGACTTCAATTACCAATACTCTTTTTAGATTTTCATAGAGTTCATATATATTGGGACGTATTCCTGTATCCCTATAAATGTTTGACTCTAATTCGCCTATTGAACCTAAATTTTGATTTGTGCCAATAACTTGATGTGGATAATTATCACTCATTCCAATAACTAAACGCCCCCCTTCTTCATTACACAAAGCGGTAACATAGCCTAAAATACATCTTCTTCTATCTGATGGGTTTGTTTTGCTCCCTCCATTATAAGCAATGTTACCTCCTTCGCCTTTTTTAAATTCAACTTTGTCTTCTGACTCCTTGAGTTTTTTTAATATATCAATTGTTATCATAGACAAATGCTAATTCTAAGAATTATTTTTTATTTTGATACAAAACGGGATTCAAATCATCGTCATTGTACATTTTCATTTGCTTGTACACTTTCATGAATTTATCTCCATTTTCGATGTCTGTTAATAAGTCATCTATTGCCGTTGACAAATCTGATCTTTGTTCTAAAAGGATGTTCAATTTGGCTTGACATTTGTCTCTATGATCTTGCGAAGCCTCGGCACGAGTAGCTTCTTCATTCATGTGGTAAATTTTCAGAGCCAAAATAGACAATCTGTCAAAAGCCCAAGCAGGACTTTCTGAATTGATTTTTGCATTCTCTTTTACAACCACATGACTGTATTTTTGAAGAAAATAACTGTCAATATATTCCACCATATCAGTACGTTCTTGATTCGAAGCGTCGATTCTTCTTTTCAGAGTCAAAGCGGCTACTGGATCGATATTTGGATCACGAATGATGTCTTCAAAGTGCCATTGTACGGTGTCAATCCAGTTTTTTAGATACAATAAATGTTCGAATTTATCTTTTGGAAAAGGATTGTTTATAGGTTGGTCAACATTATCAAATTGATGATAATCTTTTATACTTTGTTCAAATACTGAATAAGCTAATTTTGAAAACATATCTTTATGATTTTAGAAATACAAAGATACTTTTTATACTTTTATAGTTTAAAGAAAACAGCAAAAATTATCCCGACGTTTCGGGATCAAATATCCTCTACATGGAAATACATTATTTATCAGAAAACAATAGCGTTCTAAATCATTTTTTAGGTCAAATTCGAGACGTTAAAGTCCAAAAGGACAGCATGCGTTTTCGCAGAAATATAGAACGCATTGGAGAGATTATGGGGTATGAAATGAGTAAATCATTGCATTACAAAGCCGTTGAAATACAGACTCCGCTTGGCATTAAAAAAACTACCGAAATTGCAGACCAATTGGTTTTGTGTTCTATTTTGAGAGCTGGATTGACCTTGCATCAGGGGTTTTTAAATTATTTTGACAATGCCGAGAATGGTTTTATTTCGGCCTATAGACATCATCCCAATCATGATGATTATTTTGACATTCTTGTAGAATACCAAGCTATTGCCAACATTAATGGAAAAAACGTTTTATTGCTGGATCCCATGCTCGCCACCGGACAATCTATAGTGGCTGTTTTTAATAAACTGATGGAAAGAGGCACTCCAAAAGAAATTCATGTTGCCGTGATTATTGCAGCTCCCGAAGGTATTGCACATCTAAAGGAAAATTTGCCAGATACGTGTCATCTTTGGATCGCTTCCTTGGACGATAACCTCAATGACAAAAGTTATATTATTCCGGGACTCGGGGATGCGGGAGATTTGGCCTATGGAAACAAATTATAATTGAGAAAAGAAAGCAAACAGACTACAGGCCAAAAGCACAAACATAACAATTTCTTCTTTTAATTTGGGTTGGGCAATCTCGATATGAGCAGTCGCCAATATAGCCAATGGTGCAAAAGTAAAAACTAATAATTCATTGCTTTTATTAGCCGATAAAATGAAAACGAGAACTCCGATAAAAAACGAAGCTATCACTTTTTTATACGAAGAAAGCAGTACTAAAGGTCGGCTAGATAATGTCGAAAATATCGATATTACAAAAAACAAAGCAACAGTGATATAAATAGAAAAAGCCGCGTTTTGATAATTATTGGTGAAATAATTTACATTGAAATCTATTTTGCTATTCTCCTGTAAAAAAGCAATACTGTTAATGTCAAAAATCAAGGAACATGAAATGAATAATATGGAAACCGCAAAAAGAGCGATAAAAGGAATAACCCAGTTTCTATAATCTCTAGAAACGTGGAAAATAACGGATATAAAAACCAAAAGAATATATAAAATACTCCAAAATTGAAATAATGCGGCTATAAAAATCCATAAAGACGCATCAAAAAGTTTCTCTTTTGTCTCTTTTAAAGTTTGTAAAGATACAAGCCGTCTAATCGCCAATAAAACAAATAAATTGGCAAGAATCAGATTTGGGTTGTTGAATAAATCAGGAAAAAAAATCAGAAACAAAAAACAGAAAAAAGCGGTGTATGTACTGTCTCTGCTCAATCCGTTGCGTTTTGAAATAAAACTGGTGAGGAAAATTGTCCCTAGTAAAATGCACAATAATCCTGTTTTTTGAATAATTAGAATAACAGAATTTGTCCAAGTCAGCTCTCGAATTTGAAATAGAAAAAAGAAAACCAGCATTAAAATAACAACCAAAGAAAAATTTAATGGTGTAGATTTTTTAAAAACACTTGTTATCATAAGGATATTTTATACTTTTGTGACTGTAAATATAATACTTGTTTAAAAAGGAATGGGGCAAGATTAAAAAAGATTCGTTAGAAAATTTATTTATTGATTTTCTCAATTCCAAAACATAAAAATAATAAAATAAAATATATACATTATGACATCATTTTTTGAAGGAATACAATACTTATTTGTAAACATTTTATTCGCTCCCTTAGACTTTTTGCGTGCATTAGAGCTTAAATCATGGTTTGGGGCCAATACTATTAACTGGATCTTCATGATTATTTGTACAGTTGCAATGGTTTATTGGATTAAACAATTGAAATTACACAAAGAAAATGGCGAAGAGTTTCAAGATACAACTGCTCATTCATTTTTTGAATAAACACGTAGCTCTTGTAGCAATTAAGATAAACTTCTTAGATTTTAACTTTTATAAAAATTAAAATCTAAGAAGTTTTTTTGGTTTTATATCAAATCGAATCCTATATCTTTTCTGAAATTCATTTTATCAAAATGCAATTGACTTACATTCTTGTATGATTTATCTAAGGCTTCCTGAAAATTATCCCCATAAGAAGTGATAGCCATAACTCTTCCTCCATTAGATACCACATTACCATTCTCTAATTTGGTTCCTGCATGAAAAACGATAGAATCAGTAACCGTTTCTAACCCTGTAATTACTTTACCTTTTTCAAAATCTTCAGGATATCCTCCCGAGACAATCATAACCGTCGTTGCACTTCTTTCATCAACTTCTAGGTTGAATTCGTCCAGTTTTTCATTGGCTACAGCCAAAAACAATTCAACTAAGTCTGATTTTAATCTTGGAACCACTACTTCGGTTTCTGGATCTCCCATTCTTACGTTGTATTCAATAACAATCGGTTCATTATTAACATTGATTAAACCAATAAACACGAAACCTTTATACGGAATTCCGTCTTTTTGAAAACCTTCGATGGTAGGTTTTACAATACGGGTTTCTATTTTTTCCATCAACACAGCATCTACGTAAGGAACTGGAGAGACTGCTCCCATTCCACCTGTATTCAATCCTGTATCGCCTTCACCTATGCGCTTGTAATCTTTGGCTGTTGGCAAAATTTTATAACTTTTCCCGTCAGTAAGAACAAAACAACTCAACTCTATTCCGTCAAGAAATTCTTCGATAACCACTTTAGAGCTTGCTGCCCCAAATTTTTGGTGAACTAGCATATTTCTTAATTCGTCTTGGGCTTCCGCCAAATCGGGAATGATTAAAACTCCTTTACCTGCTGCTAAACCATCGGCTTTCAGTACATACGGAGGTTTTAAGGTTTCTAGAAACTGACATCCTTTTTCAACAGTTTCGGCAGTAAAACTATCGTAAGCCGCTGTTGGAATGTTGTGTTTCATCAAAAACTCTTTGGCAAACTCTTTACTTCCTTCTAGTGTTGCTCCAATTTTTGAAGGCCCTATCACAGGAATATCTTTTAAATCTTGATCGTTTAAGAAAAAGTCATAAATCCCTTTTACCAAAGGATCTTCTGGCCCAACAACTACCATTTTTATATTTTCCTTAATTACCAATGCTTTTATGGCATCAAAATCGGTGGCACTAATGTCAATGTTTTTTGCAATTTGAGCAGTACCTGCGTTTCCTGGTGCTACAAAAAGAGTGTCGCAAAGTGGACTTTGGATCATTTTCCACGCAAAAGCATGTTCTCTTCCTCCAGATCCTAGTAGTAAAATATTCATGGTGTAGTTTTTTAGTTGCATTTCCGCCTTTTGACAGATGGTGCAAAAATAGTTTGTTTTGCTGTGAAATAATAATTTTTTTTACTTACTTTTGACGTTAGTAACGTAAAAGGTATGATAATTTCATTTGGATCAAAAGCAACAGAAAAAATTTGGAATGGAATTGTTGTAAAAAAACCATCAATAGATATTCAACAAAATAGTAGAAGAAAACTAAGAATGCTTAACAACTCTCAAGATTTGACAGATTTAAGGATTCCACCATCCAATCGATTAGAGAAATTAAGTGGTAATTTAAAGGAGTTTTATAGTATTCGGATTAACGATCAATGGCGCATCATTTTTAATTGGGAGAATGGGAATGCCTCAAATGTAGAAATTGTAGATTATCATTAAAAAATTAAAATGGAAAGATTAAAAAACATACATCCCGGAGAAATTTTACTCGAAGAATTCCTTATTCCTTTAGAAATAACCCCATATCGCTTGTCTAAAGATTTAAAAATTCCACAAACTAGAATATCAGAAATCACAAAGGGAAATAGAAGAATTACTGCAGATACCGCATTGCGATTGAGTCTGTATTTTGGAAATTCCGCTAAATTTTGGCTTGGACTACAAGATGATTATGACATTGAAGAGGAACAAGAAAATAAGGGACAAGAGCTACAATCTATCAAGCGTTTTGATAATCAAAAAGTAGCTTAGATGATTAACCTTTTCAATCTAACCCTGCAACTAAATGGTTTCCCGATGAAGGAAGCCAAAGCCGAATTGCAAAAAATCGTTGCATCTTCTGAGGAACAGCATAAAGACTTTATTGAAAATAAAAAACAAGAAATTGTTGATTTTCATTTGAAAAACAATTCGTTTTATAGGGAATTGGTAGGTTCCACAACTTTTGAGAACTGGAGTAATTTACCGATTTTGAATAAAAGAAATTTACAAAAACCTTTGGTCGAAAGACTTTCCATAGGTTATACTCCCAAGAATGCATATGTAAATAAGACTTCAGGTTCCAGTGGTGACCCATTTATTTTTGCAAAAGATAAATACTGTCATGCTTTAACTTGGGCGTCCAACATTTACCGTTTTGGTTGGTATGGAATTGATTTTAACTCTTCATATCAAGCTCGTTTTTATGGTATTCCACTGGATTTTATTGGCAACAAAAAAGAACGCTTAAAAGATTTTTTGAGTCATCGGTATCGATTTTCGATATTCAATTTATCAGACGAATTTTTGGAGCGTTTTTTAAAGGATTTTAAATCCAAAAAGTTTGACTACATCAATGGCTACACCTCTTCCATAGTTTTGTTTGCTAAATTTTTGCAGAAGAAAAATATCGTTTTAAAAGCCATTTGTCCAACTTTAAAAGTATGTATGGTTACCTCCGAAATCCTTTTTGAAGAAGACAAATTACTTTTAGAAAAACAATTTGGCATCCCTGTTGTCAATGAATACGGCGCTTCAGAATTAGATTTAATTGCTTTTCAAAATCCTGAAGGAGAATGGCAAGTTAACTCGGAAACTATACTTGTTGAGATTTTGGACGAAAATAATCAGGCTGTGCCAAATGGAACTTCTGGTCGCATTGTAATCACTTCCCTTTTCAACAAAGCGCACCCTTTTATTCGATACGACATTGGCGATATTGGCATTTTGGATGAAAAAAGCACTTTGAAGAAACCCATTCTCAAAAAATTAATTGGAAGAACCAATGATGTCGCTATTTTGCCCAGTGGTAAAAAATCTCCAGGATTAACCTTTTATTATGTGACCAAAAGCATCATTGAAGACGATGGAAACGTCAAGGAATTCCTTATTATTCAAACCAAAACAGACGTTTTTGAAATAGAATATGTAAGTGACACCGAATTGACTTTGGCACAAATCAACAAAATTGAGGAAGCAATTACTTTGTATTTGGAACCAAATTTAAAATTTAATTTCACAAGGAAGAACATATTAGAAAGGACTAATAGAGGAAAACTAAAACAGTTTACTTCTCTTTTGTAATATAATTAAAATCGTACATTAGTCGTTTAATTAAAAAACGATGAGCGACGATTCAATACTTTCAGAAGAAACTATTTCTAACAAAATATACTTTATCCGCAATCAAAAAGTAATGCTAGATAGTGATTTAGCTTTGCTTTATGGAATAGAAAACAAGCGTCTGAATGAGCAAGTAAAAAGAAATATTTCAAGATTTCCTGAAGATTTCATGTTTCAATTAACTGAAAGCGAGTACCATTCTTCAAGGTCGCAAATTGCGACCTTGAAGAATGGTAGAGGATCTAACTTGAAATATTTGCCTTATGCTTTCACTGAACACGGTGTTTTAATGTTGTCAAGTGTTCTAAAAAGTGATAAAGCCATTCAAACGAATATTCAGATTATGCGTATTTTTACAAAAGTGAGACAAATGCTCATGGACACCACCGAAATAAAAATAGATATTCTTCAGATTCAAAAAAAGCTGGAAAACCATGATAAAAACATCGAATTGGTTTTCTCCTATTTGGATGAACTGACAGAGAAAAAAGAAAACGAGAGCAACAGAGTAAAAATTGGATATAAAAAATAATAATCAAAACATCGATTACACTTAAATCTGCTTTATATAGCGCGGTTTTATCATCAATTGGGTAATCAAAAATCCAATCATAATAAACAAGGAAGCAATATGATTAAAGCCATGAAAACTCCTGTAAACGGCAAAATTATGTTTCAATAAATCAACCTTTGAAGCCGATAGCGAATTATCCCTAATACGATAAAGAGCCAAACTTTCCGGAACTGGTTTTGCCTTTTTTATTTTTTTTAGAATAGTGAGCCATACCATCCAATCCTGTCGTTTTCGAGTCGAAGAAATTGCTATTTTTCCAAAAAAATTCACTTCATAAATCCCCGTAAGATTCCCCACATAATTACAAAAAAACAATTGACGATACGAGAGATTTCTAGGCGCTTCTACCCGCTTGTTTAAAGTATTTCCTTCTTCATCAATACAATCGTAGAAAGAAAAAGTAAAAGGGATTTTGTTTTCTTTTAAAAATTGAAGTTGCTTTTCGAGTTTCAATGGCTTCCACAAATCATCTGCATCTAGAAAAGCTATATAGTCTCCTTTTGCTTTTGATAAAGCTATATCTCTAGCAATTCCGGCACCTAAATTTTTATCCAATCGAAAAAGATGAATTCTGCCATCATTCTTAATAAATCGCTCAACAATAGATGCCGTATGATCTGTAGAACAATCATCTACAATAATCATTTCCCAATTTATATGGGTTTGATTTTGTACAGAAACAATCGTTTCAGCAATGAATTTTTCAGAGTTGAAAGAAGGAGTGATTATAGATACTAGATTTTTTTGCATATTAATACGCTTTTTTATCGCCTCTTAGAATATTATAAATGGTGTTGAAAATGATTTTTAAATCCAACAATTGTGACCATTTTTCGATATAAAAAATATCATACCTTACTCTATTTATAATGTCCTTGTCGGTTTCAACTTCACCTCGAAATCCTTTGGTCTGAGCCAAACCTGTTATACCAGGTTTTATAAAATGACGCACCATAAAATTATCAATCCGTTCGGCATACATATTGGTATGGCTAATCATATGCGGTCTAGGGCCTACTACGGACATATCTCCCAATAAAACATTAAAAAACTGAGGTAACTCATCTATGCTTGTTTTTCTAATGTATCGGCCAATTTTTGTTATTCTTGTATCATTTTTAGAAACCTGATTGATATTCGCTTCATCGTTGAGTTCCATCGATCTGAACTTGAAACAATTGAATTCCTTATTGTTTAAACCATTTCTCCTTTGTATAAAAAATAATGGCCCCTTTGAATCCAATCTAATAATAATGGCCAAAATAGGAATTAACCAAAATAATATCCCAACTATTATTAGAATTGAAAAAACAATATCGAATATGCGTTTTATGATTTTATGCAAAGATTGGTCTAGAGAAATTGTTCTTTGCGGAATTATAGGAATATAATCATAATATTCGAAGGCCGTATTTAAAGAAAGGAGTTGTTTCTCGTCTGGAATGAATTTGAGCGTTTTAAAGTTATTGTCTGCAAAAAAAATAAAATCATCAATTTGCTTGCTGGTCAAATCAATCATAGAGCAATAAATTTCATCAATTTTATTTTCTAAAATAAACGAAAAACTCTCCTGAAGCTGTTCAGATTTATGATGATCTAAATCAAATATTTTTATCAATTTATACCCATAATCTGGATTTTCTTCAAAAAAGTGCTGTAAGGGTTTAATGCTTTTATCTTTACCTATAAGCACTACTGTTCTAAAATTACCCCCAAATATGATTCTGTATTTTTTTAGAAAAAAATAAATGAATAATTTAAACCCAAGAACTAATACTACCGATACGGTTGTGAATAATAGTATCGCATACAAACTATATCTTTCGGGATAAAAATAAGCGAGTGCTAGACAACAAATCGCAAAAGCAATAGCCTGTTTCAAAGTACAATTCAAAATAGCAATTACTTTGGTGTATCTATAGACTTCATAAAAACCTAAATTGGCTGCAATAATAAACCAAGCACAACTAATAAAAAAAGCATAAAAATCCTGAAAAATAGGTATACCCGAAAAATACGCAGCAAAAACATTGATAATAACCAAGTCTAATAAGCGTGAAAAAGGGCGGATATAGCCCGAATATCTTCCGGTTTTAGTTTTCATATGTGTAAAAGTTGTTTTTTAGCGGTCACATATGGTATTGTTTTTTGCTTACGCAAAATATTTATTAATAGCGATTTCACTAATTGATATACTTAGAAAAATCCTTGTGTTCCTCTTTTGACAATTCTTCTTTTGATAATGACTTAAAATAGTCATAAGTAATTTTCATTCCTTCGGCACGATTTACTTTCGCCTCCCAACCCAGTAATTCTTTAGCTTTGGTAGTATCCGGTTGACGTTGTAAAGGGTCATTTATAGGTAACGGATAGTAAACCACTTTTTGATTCGTTCCTGTTAGTTTTATAATTTCCTCAGCAAAATCCTTGATGGTGATTTCGTCAGGATTACCGATATTTACCGGCAAAACATAATCCGAATGTAATAATCTAAAAATCCCTTCTACCTGATCATCGACATAACAAAAAGAGCGCGTTTGCATTCCGTCTCCAAAAATAGTTAAATCCTCTCCACGAATAGCTTGTCCTATAAAAGCAGGAATAACACGACCATCATTGAGACGCATTCTTGGGCCGTAGGTATTAAAAATTCGAACGATTCTAGTTTCTACCCCATGAAAAGTATGGTATGCCATGGTGATCGATTCTTGAAAACGCTTGGCTTCATCATACACTCCTCTTGGTCCAATGGTGTTTACGTTACCGTAGTATTCCTCCGTTTGTGGGTGAACCAATGGATCTCCGTACACCTCTGAAGTCGAAGCGATAAGAATTCTTGCTTTTTTTACTCTTGCCAATCCCAGAAGATTATGCGTTCCCAACGAACCTACTTTTAAGGTTTGAATTGGGATTTTAAGATAATCGATTGGACTTGCGGGTGAAGCAAAATGTAGAATATAATCTAACTCTCCTGGAACATGCACAAACTTGGTGATGTCATGGTGATAAAACTCAAAATGTTCCAATTTGAACAAGTGCTCTATATTTTTTAAATCACCTGTAATGAGATTATCCATTCCAATTACGTGATAACCTTCTTTGATAAAACGGTCACAAAGATGTGATCCTAAAAATCCTGCCGCCCCAGTAATGAGTATTCTTTTCATAAGAAGATAATATTTCTTTTTTTAATGGAATATTGAATTAACTCCAATTTTATATTGTTTTTGGAGTCGTTGAACTTGTTTCGCATATCTGCATTGGTGTTTGCTGCCAATTTAGGTTCATGCTCATTTCATAAAAATAATTATAGGTAACAAATATAGTGAGAATGGGGTTTGTAATACACCTTATTACATAACTTTTTGAGATAAAGAATCCGAATTCAAGTTTTGATGCTCTTGGTATTTTTCATCCACAAATGCTTTAATTTCTATTCCAAATCTTTCCTTTGAAAATTGTAAGGCGTGTTCTCGTATTTCTTTTGGGATGAATTTTAGGGTTTCAAAATAAAGTATGCCCTCTTTTAAACTTTGAGCTGTTTGCTCCTTAAAAAAAACGCCTGTTTTACCTTCGGCAACTGTTTCCAGTACGCCTCCTTTTCCAAAAGCAATTACGGGTGTTCCACAAGCCTGGGCTTCTACAGGTACAATTCCAAAATCTTCTTCGGCTGCAAAAACAAAAGCTTTTGCTTCTTGCATCTGTTTTTTTAATTCCAATCTATCAATATGACCAATTAAAGAGATGTTACTTTTGGCTATTTTTTTAATAGTATCGAATTCGGGACCGGAACCTGCAACTACCAATTTCAGATGTGGTAATTCATTAAAAGCTTCAACTATTAAAAGTGTTTTTTTATACGAAACCATTCTGGATGCCGTAAAATAGTAATCCTTTTTGCTTTCCTCCAATGCAAAAAATTCGACATCAACAGGAGGATAAATTACAGTTGATTCACGATTGTATATTTTTTTTATTTTTTGGGCAATGTTATTCGAATTGGCAATAAAATAAGTAACATTATCTGAATTTGAAACATCCCATTTTCTAATATTATTTAAAACATATTTGGCATAAATTCCTTTTAATCCTTTATTTAAGCCTGAATCTTTTAGGTATTGCTCTTGCAAATCCCAAGCGTAACGCATAGGAGAATGACAGTAACAAACATGCAATTGATTTTTTCGGGTTTGAACACCTTTTGCAATCGAAGAAGAGGAACTCAATACTAAATCATATTCGCTCAAGTCAAATTGTTCTATCGCATACGGGAACAGTTGCAAAAACTTTCGGTGATT
>QNTS01013847.1:785-23215 GCA_003317085.1 Hucho hucho
AAACCACTGCTCCAAAACCGCCATTAAAAAAGCCTGACTACGAATTGCAACTGCACATGGTGACAAAGATCGTACTTTGACCTCTGGTCTGAAAAATCAGAAATAGAACTGTTTGGCCATAATGACCATCGTTATGTTTGGAAGAAAAAGGGGGAGGCTTTTAAACCGAAGACACCATCCCAACCGTGAAGCATGGGGGTGGCAGCATCATGTTGTGGGGGTGCTTTGCTGCAGGAGGGACTGATGCACTTCACAAAATAGATGGCATCATGAGGGAGGAAAATTATGTGGATATATTGAAGCAACATCTCAAGACATCAGTCAGGAAGTTAAAGTTTGGTCGCAAATGGGTCTTCCAAATGGACAATGACCGCAAGCATACTTCCAAAGTTGTGGCAAAATGGCTTAAGGACAACAAAGTCAAGGTATTGGAGTGGCCATCACAAGCCCTGGCCTCAAGAAAATCTGTCGGCAGAACTGAATAAGGGTGTGCGAACAAGGAGGCCTACAAACCTAACTCAGTTACACCAGCTCTGTTAGGAGGAATGGGCCATAATTCACCCAACTTATTGTGGGAAAGCTACCTGAAACGTTTGAGCTAAGTTAAACAATTTAAAGGCAATGCTACCAAATACTAATTGAGTGTATGTAAACTTCTGACCCACTGGGAATGTGATGAAAGAAATTAAAGCTGAACTAAATCATTCTCTCTACTGTTCTGACATTTCACATTCTTAAAATAAAGTGGTGATCCTAACTGACCTGTAACAGGGAATTTTTACTAGGATTAAATGTCAGGAATTGTGAAAAACTGAGTTTAAATGTATTTGGCTAAGGTGTATGTAATCTTCCGACTTCAACTGTATGTCATAATGGAGGCATGAGACCGTACACATGGGACAATTTGAGAGAGACCATATCTCTGGCCAGGTTAGATAGTTTTTTTGTTTTGAGCATCAATCTCAGGTTTGTAAATCAAGTGTGATAACCCCAGTGGGATATTCTGATCATTGTTTAGTAACAAAGGTAGTGTACATTAATGCTGTAAAACCCAAAAGGACATACTGGCATTTTAACATAACTTTATTGAGTGTTGCTCACTCCAGGAAATGTAAAACAAAAATCTGGGAGAGGTGGAGGTCTGAAAAGGACAGTTTTGTATCTCTTCAACAATGGTGGGATATTAGGGTAAATCCAGATTCAACAATTCTGTAATCAATACACAATGAATGTCACCAGAGATATCAACAGATCAATGAATACCCTAGAGTCTGAAATGGTGGAACTCCTGACGTTAGTTGAGACACAGGAGATCAAGGCCATACTCAGGCACTCAAGAGAAAAAATGCAGCGTTGGCAGACCTGCTGGGTGTCAGAGATGGCAGGGGGCATTGTTGAGAAGTAAGTTTCAGGGAATCTCTGAAATGTAGGCCTCATCCAAATTTTTCTTTGGTTTAGACAAAAAGAATGGACAAAGAAGAATTATTCATTGCCTCAAATCAGCTGTTGGACTAGAGCTCACTAGCCCAAGTGAAATTAGAAAGAGGGCAGTAGAGTTCTATGCTGGGCTCTACAAGTGTGAGTATAAAGAGGATAAAATAGTGACACAGCAGTTCCTTGATGGGCTCCCACAGGTGGCTGCAGAAGCTCAGGTTGAACTAATGCAACCATTGTCTTTTCAGGAGCTATACACTGCATTGAAAGGCATGGAAAATGGAAGAGCACCGGGCATTGATGGGCTTCCTGTCTACTTTTAAAGTATTTTTGTGCTATGTTGGGAGAGGATTGGCTAGCAGTAGTTAACAATCGTTTGACTGGAGGGTTACTACCGCTGAGCTGCAGAAGTGCTGTCCTCACCCTACTGCCGAAAAAGGGTGACCCTAGGAAGGTGAAGAACTGGAGGCCGGTGGCCTTAATGTGCAGTGATTATACGATCCTGTCCAAGGCTTTGTCTAACAGGCTGAGGGAGGTGATGGGCAAATCATACACACGGACCAGTCATACTGTGTTCCTGGCAGGCAGATAGGGGATAACATTTCCCTGATTCAGGATTTGTTGGAAGTCTCTAGGGCTATTGGGTTGGATGCTGGTCTAATTTCAATTGATCAGGAAAAGGCATTTGACCGAGTACAACATCAATAGCTATGGCGCACTTTTGAGGCTTTTGGTTTAAGCTCTGGTTTAATTGCCATGATCAGGGTGATATATGGTGACATTGAAAGTGTATTAAGAGTTAACGGTGGCTTGAGTGCTCCTTTTAATGTGTGTAGAGGAATGGTGTAAGGGAGTTTTCAAGTATCTTGGAGTGTACCTAGGGGATGAGGAGACAATGAAAAAAACTTGGAATGGGGTGGTTGAAGTGGTGGAAGGGAAGATGAGGCGATGGCATTGGTTATTATCTTGTATGTCATATAGGGGGACACTATTATTGTTAACAATGTGGTTGCCTCTGCACTGTGGCATCGTCATGTTTAGAGCCACCATCTGGCCTTCTGGCTAAGGTACAGGCGATTATTGTAGATTTATTTTGGGATAAATATCATTGGGTTCCACAAAGTGTTTTGTATTGGTCAAAAGAGGAGGGGGGACAAGGTCTTGTACATCTTGCTAGTAGGTCTGCTGCTTTCCGGTTTCAGTTTATTCAAAGGTTGCTTTATGGACCGAAAAATGTGGTTTGTAGTGGGGTGGCAGGTCTGGTATTACAGAAGGTAGGGGGATTAGATTTAACGAAGACTTTATTCTTGGTTGATAGTAGCCATATTTCTAGGGATGGAGTACCTCCGCTTTTCAGAGGTCTTAGGGTTTGGAGTATAATGAAGGTGTCCAGACGCACTAAGGCGGAGTCAATGCATTGGCTGCTGGAGGATCCTCTGGTGTATGGGGCAAGACTAGATTGTACAACTGAAGCTGTTCCACATTTCTCCAAGATGCTGGTGAAGGGCAAAATAATCACCCTAAGGAAGTTAATGGACATGACTGGGCCCACGTTAATGGATGGAGGACGGGTGGCTGAACATTTGGGGGTGAGGTCAGAAAGGATTGTTGGACAACTGCTGGGAAGTTGCAGGAAGGCTCTGTCAGCAGAAGAGTGGATTATGCTCAAGAGTTACTACAAAATGGCACAAGATGAAAACGTCCCATTTCCCAGACTAAGGATTACACCCAATATCCCAGAGTCAGACAGAAAGGCTTTAGAGGGTTAGAAGAGGCGGGTTTGGTGAATAGGAAAGACTTATATAGGGGGTGTGTCAAGGTTTTGAATAAAGATGAATTGAATAATGGAAAAGACACTTGTTGGAGGGTAAAACTGGGCATTGGTGACAAGGTAAAGCCAGCATGGAGAACACTGTACAAGCCACAAGGGCACTGGTGACATACAATGGAAGGTTTTACATGGCATCATTGCAGTTAATGCTTTTGTATATGCTATTAACTCAGATGTTGGAGACACCTTTTTCAGAATAAGAAAAAACATTTTTCACTGTTTTATGGAGTGTGAGAGGATGAAGTGTCTCTTTGAAATACTGGAGTCTTTGTTTACAGCTGTAGGGGAGATTTTCAATGACACTGTTTTTATTTTGGGGTTTCAATGTAGTAAGCAACAGAAAATAAAATGCCAACTGTTAAATTTTATTTTGGGTCGAGCTAAAATTTCAATTTGTCTGAGTAGGAAAAATAAGATAGATAAGGGATATAGTAAAGTGTTTTTAAGTAAAAGCGAGAATAAAAGTTGATTTTGAGTTCTTCTCGGCTGTTAATTAAATATCTCCTATTGTTCGAGGAGAAGTGGACTTATGAAGGAGCGGTTTGTTTTGTGGAGGATGTAATAAGTTGAATGTAAAAAACATTTTATTTAATGTATTAGCTTTTTAAATGTTTATTTAAGAAGGACACATTTGTTGTGTAATTTCTGAAAAGGCAGTGTGCCAATATTTGTGTTAATATTTTAGTTTAGAATAAGGATTTCTTAATCTCCTACTCTATCCGTCCTGCTCTCTCTCCTACTCTCTCTCTTTTGCTCTCTCTCCAACTCTCTCCCTCTCCTGCTCTCTCTCCTGCTCTCTCTCCTACTCTCTCTCCCTTACTCTCTCTCCCTTACTCTCCTACTCTCTCCATCTCCTACTCTTTCCATCTCCTACTCTCTCCCTCTCCTACTCTCTCTCCTATTCTCTCTCATACTCTCTCTCTTACTCCCTCTCCTCTCTCTCCCCTACTCCCTCTCCTACTCTCTCCTACTCTCTCTCCTTCTCTATCCCTCCTGCTCTCTCTCCTACTCCTTCTCCTACACTCTCTCCTCTCTCTCCTACTTTCTCTCCTACTCTCTCTCGCTCTCCTCTCTCCCTCTCCTACTCTATCCCTCCTGCTCTCTCTCGTAGTATCTCTCATACTCTCTCTCTCCTACTCCCTCTCCTACTCTCTCTCCTACTCTCGCTCCTACTCTCTCTCTTACTCTCTCCCTCTCTTACTCTCTCTCCTACTCTCTCCCTCGCCTACTCTCTCTCTCCTACTCTCTATCATACTCTCTCTCGCTCCTAATCTCTCGCCTACTCTCTCCCTATACTGCTCTCTCCTCCTCTCTCTCTCCTCTACTCTCTCTCCTACTCTCTCCCTATCCTACTCTCTCTCATATTATTTTCCTCCTACTCTCTCTCTCTCTTACTGCATCTACTGCTCTCTCTCTTACTCCCTTCCTATCCTACTCTCTCTCTTCTACTCTCATCCTATCCTACTCTCTCTCCTAATCTCACTCTTACTCTCTCCTACTCTCTCTCTCTACTCTCGCTTCTACTCTCTCTCTCTCCTACTCTCTCTCCTACTCTCTCCATCTCCTGTTCTCTCTCCTACTCTAAGTATAGCATGACTGATCCTTCCAGGGAGTGTGGGCATACCCCGACAGGAAACTGGCATTGTGCACAGCATGAGGGGTACACACACACACACTTAAGTGTGCAGACACGCTTGCATAAGCATATACACACACACACACACACACACACACACACACACACACCCTGCTCCGGCATATACCCTGCCCAGTTACTGCCAGCATAGCGTGCTCCAGTGGAACATCACATAACATTAAGGCATTTGGCGCTAGCTTACTGAACCAAACAAAATACCTCCCAGTGAATACGAGGTTTAGACATTTTCACTGTCATTGTTATAAACCTCCGTCCATTCTTCCCCCTTCTACTCTTTCCCTCCATCTGTCCTCCCCTCTTTTCTTTCTATTACTCAATTAAATTCAACTCAACTTAAGGAATTTATTGGCATGGGAAACATATGTTTACATTACCAAAGCAAGTGGAACAAATTATAAACAAAAGTGAAATAAACATGACACTCACAAAAGTTCCAAAGGAGTAAAGACATTTCAAATGTCATATTATGTCTATATACAGTGTTGTAACGACGTGCAAATAGTACAAGTACAAAAGGGAAAATAAATAAACATAATTATGGGTTGTATTTACAATGGTGTTTGTTCTTCACTGGTTGCCCTTTTCTTGTGACAACAGGTCACAAATATTGCTGCTGTGGTGGCACACTATGGTATTTCACCCAGTAGATATGGGAGTTTATCAAAATTGGATTTGTTTTGGAATTCTTTGTGGATCTGTGTAATCTGAGGGAAATATGTGTCTCTAATATGGTCATACATTTGGCAGGAGGTTAGGAAGTGCAGCTCAGTTTCCATCTCATTTTGTGGGCAGTGTGCACATAGCCTGTCTTCAAAGATTTCCTTAATTTTGCATCAGAATACTGATTTTGCATCAGTATTCTGTGTACTCTTTGTTTAGTGCCAAATAGCATTCTAGTTTGCTCCGTTTTTTTGTTAAGTGTTTCCAATCTGTCAAGGAATTCTCTTTTTGTTTTCTCATGATTTGGTTGGGTCTAATTGTGTTGCTGTCCTGGGGCTCTGTGGGGTCTGTTTGTCTTTGTGAACAGAGCCCCAGGGACTCTTCTCCAGGTTCATCTCTCTGTAGGTGATGGCTTTGTTATGGAAGGTTTGGTAATCGCTTCCTTTTAGGTGTTTGTAGAATTTAACGTCTCTTTTCTGGATTTTGATCATTAGAGGTTATCAGCCTAATTCTGTTCTGCATGTATTATTTGGTATTTTACGATGTACATGGAGGATATTTTGGCAGAATTCTTCAAGCAGAGTCCCATTTTGTGAATTATTGGTTGGTGAGTGGACCCCAGACCTCACAACCATAAAGTACCTCACCTTGTCTTTTTACAGTGTCAGTACTATCTTTCTTTTGCGCCTGTCCTCCTCCTCATCCTCATCCTCTTCACACCTTCACACTATTCTTTATTTACCCCCCTCCCCTTATTTCTCTATCTCTCGTTTTGCTCCTCCTTCTTCAGGCAGGACGTGTGAGCTCTATTCAGTAGTGATAACAAGTGGCACCTGAAATAACACCTCATTACTAGCTAATTACAGGTTAGGGCTGTTGGGGATGTTCAAAGGCCTCGTGTGCACCCTGTTGTCTCTACATTGTACACCCTTTGACCCTCTACCTCCTCTCTTTTAACCATCAGACCCTGTGCTGTTTCTAGCAGCTCTGCTAAAACATCCGTCTAATTCAGCTTGACACGAGCCACGCATAGGAGACCCCTACTGTGGTACTGAGAACAAAAACATGATTTATTTGTATCCCGTTAGTGTTTTTTGGTATACGGTGAGAGACCCTCACCGTATACCAACTCATTAGACTATGTGGCCTTCCATATTCCTATTCCGTAAAGCATGTTTTCTCAGTAGTGCATTGAGCTAATATCCCTATGGAACATTGTCACACACAAACACAGACACACACACACACATAGAGCACATGATCTAAACAATAAACTAAAGAGCATTGTCCTTGTACGGAAGGCTATATAGCCTAATGCTTGCCTGCATTAATCAATCAAATGCTACTGTGACAACATGTCATACTCTTTTGTTCCAGACAGCATCAAATACATGGACTACACATACTGACACAGAGGGCCACTGTTTCAATCGCTCGGATGATTTCTCCACTGTGTTCAGCCTCTTGCAAATTTTCAGAAAATAATGAAAACACAGAGATGTATATATTTATTATTTTTTATTGTATTGTTTGTCAAATATTTGAGGAAGCCTGGTTCCCTAGGCACCCATGAATATACGCCACTGATGCAACAACAGCCCAAGTGCTGGAAAAGAAGGCGAGGAATGTCCAGAATATTTTGGTCTCATTCATTACACCGGTGAAGACAGTTGTGCCTGGATCCAGGTTGTATCTAATATCCCTAGCCAATTGAGGTTGATCATCTATTGTTGTCTGCTTGATTTAAAACAGGGTCTCGTTAGATTCAACCAGGGGCGCAACTTTGGTTTAAGAAGTGGGGGGGACATTAAAAAATAAAAAATATCCAGTCAGATGAACACTCCAAACAGCCTACCGCATGGTCCTAAAGCACACCCTTGCCTTGTTTTGTATCACATTTCAATTATAAAACTGGGGGGGACAGAAATGCAATTTCAGAATGTGGGGGGGGATGTCACCCCCATCCCCAGTAAAAGTTGCGCCCCTGTATTTAACAGAGAAAGCATCAAGGTAATGAATTCATGTTTTCATATGATTTTGTGCCTTCGATTGTCGACTGTGTGCAATAGTTTAGGATAAACTATTACGCAACACCCTACGCTCTTCCTATGAATTATTCTGAATATAATGACATGACAAATGACATAGCCTAGTAGGCTTATTCACACTATGATCTGGTAATGAAATGACATGACAAATACATTTTGCTTTTCATGTCACACCTGTAATTTAAGTAATTCAGACATAAACTTCCACCATGTTTGAGGATATTTCCATTGCATGTCGTGTTGTACTCTGACTGGTGACATTACGCATTTCTCTGTAATGGCGATGACATAGGACTGCCTTATCATGATGTGGTTACATGTATAATGTATAAGGGTCTTTCTATAAATAATGGGGCCAATGTGTGAAATTGGGATGAACATTTAAGAATGGTTTGGAACAAAAATAAAAAGGATTTTCATGCAGTTCCACATGTGTACTTAGAGGAATATAATGTAATATATTCAAATTGTCCCATTACTCCACCTTTACAACAAAATAGGCCTAGGACTATACATCCTTTAAGCAGGGTTCATGCAGACCTTGGCAAGTCAAATTCAAGGACGTTCAGGGACTTTTTAAAGCACTTCATTATAATAAATTGCATAATTTATATCATTGTACATGTAGGGTCTAATATAGAACCCCCATCCACCCCCATAAAAGATGCAAAAAGTGTCAAAAGATATATAAAAAAGGCTATTACCACTTTAAGAATAATTACTTTTTTAAGGCCTTGATATTCAAATTATTGTTACATTTTAAAATATGTGAGAATAATGTTGACATTGCCTGACTAAATATGTTGGATTAATTTTTCGCAGGCAGACATAATTAAGCCATGAATAGCGGAAGCATTAATCTCACCATTACTGTTTTTCTATTGAGAAAGTGACCAAATACCAGGCTCCGTTTCTATGGAAGGATTTGTATGGAAAGCCAAGTTGAAGCAAACATTAGATGTTGTCGTCCTAATAGTAACGACACGTGGTTTTATCGCAACAGAGAAGTGCAACAGAAGCGGCTAAAAACAAAATAAAGTGGTCACATCACAACAACAACAAAAACAGATCAAAAATGAGATCCCAGATACATATAAGGGAGTAGGAGTATTAATAAATTGGCTACAATGATTACAAGGACTTTTCAAGCACCAAATTGAGGAAATGTCTGATTTTCAAGGTAGGTCTATTCCAGTATTGGAATTTCTAATCTCCAAATGTCAGAAAGCTTGGTGTAGTAGTGCAAAGGAGTCAGGCGCAGGACAGCAGAGATGAGCAACACAAAGTAGTTTACTCAAAATATACAACGTCGAAACAAATACCAACCCTTCCAATTGGACTGACAAGGAGAGGAACCAACTTCGGCGGAAGTCGTGACAGTGCCCCCACCGACCTCGGGGACGACCAGGAGGACGAGGCGCAGGGCGATCCGGATGGAGACGGTGGAACTCCCTCAGCATTGAAGGATCCAAAACGTCCTCCACCGGCACCCAGCATCTCTCCTCCTGACCGTACCCCTATCACTCCACGAGGTACTGAAAGCCCCTCGCCCGACGCCTCGAGTCCAGTATGGCTCGAACTGCATACACCGGGGCCCCCTCCCGTACCTCAGACTCCTGGAGTGGACCAGCCACCACCGGCCTGAGGAGAGACACATGGAACGAGGGTTAAATACGGTAATCTTGGGGAAGCTGTAACCTGTAGCAAACCTCCTTCAGTCTCCTCAGGACTTTGAATGGCCCCACAAACCGCGGACCCAGCTTCCAGCAGGGCAGGCGGAGGGGCAGGTTTCGGGTTGAGAGCCAGACCCGGTCCCCCGGTGCGAACACCGGGGCCTCACTGCGGTGGCGGTCTGCGCTCGCCTTCTGACGCCTCACGGCCCGCTGAAGGTGCACATGAGCGGCGTCCCATGTCTCTTCCCGAGCGCCTAAACCAGTCGTCCACCACAGGAGCCTGAGGTAAGGCTGACCGAGACCCCCAGACGTTCCATGAACGCCCTCCAGACTCTTGACGTGAACTGGGGACCTCGATCAGATACTATGTCCTCAGGCACCCCGTAGTGCCAGAAGACGTGTGTAAACAGGGAGACCCGTAGGGAGACCGGGCAAAGGAAAGAGACGGCAGGACTTAGAGAACCGATCCACAACGACCAGGATCGTGGTGTTACCCTGTGTGGGAGGAATATCCGTGAGGAAGTCCACCGACCAGTGCGACCACGGCCATTGTGGAACGGGTAAGGCCTGTAACTTCCCTCTGGCAGGTGCCTAGGAGCCTTGCACTGAGCGCACATCGAGCAGGAGGGAACATAAACCCTCACGTCCTTAGCCAAAGTGGACCACCAGTACTTCCCACTAAGACAGCGCACTGTCCGACCGATAACAGGATGACCAGAGGAGGGTGACGTGTGGGCCCAATAGATCAAACGGTCGCGGACAGCAAACGGAATGTACAGGCGCCCAGCTGGACACTGGGGGGAAGTAAGCTCTGTACGTAACGCCCGCTCGATGTCCGCGTCCAGCTCCCACACTACCGGTTCCACCAAGCAAGAGGCCGGGAGTATGGGAGTGGGATCCATGGACCGCTCCTCTGTGTCATACATTGCGTCTGCCTTCATATTCTGGAAACCTGTTCTGTAGGACAGGGTGAAAACAAAACGGGTAAAGAACATGGCCCACCTTGCCTAGCGAGGGTTCAGTCTCCTCGTCGCCCGGATGTACTCCAGATTGCGGTGGTCAGTCCAGATGAGAAAAGGGTGTTTAGCCCCCTCAAGCCAATGTCTCCACGCCTTCAAGGCCTTGACGACAGCCAACAGCTCCCGGTCCCCCACGTCATAGTTTCGCTCTGCCGGGCTGAGCTTCTTCGAAAAGAAGGCACAGGGGCGGCGCTTTGGTGGCGTACCCGAGCGCTGAGAGAGCACGGCTCCTATTCCAGCCTCGGACGCGTCCACCTCCACTATGAACTCCAAAGATGGATCCGGATGAGCCAGCACGGGAGCCGAGGTAAACAGAGCCTTCAAGCCCTGTCCGCCTCAGCCGACCACTGCAAACGCACCGGTCCCCCCTTCAGCAGTGAGGTAATGGGAGCCGCTACCTGACCAAAGCCCCGGATAAACCTAATAATTGGCAAACCCTAGAAATTGCTGCACTTCCTTTACCGTGGTGGGAGTTGACCAATTACGCACGGCTGAAATGCGGTCACTCTCCATCTCCACCCCTGAAGTGGAAATGCGATACCCTAGGAAGGAGACGGACTGTTGAAAGAACAGACATTTCTCAGCCTTGACGGACAGGTCATGCTCCAACAGTCGACCAAGCACCCTGCGTACCAGAGACACATGCTCGGCGCGTGTAGTGGAGTATATCAGAATGTCATCAATATACACCACTACACCCTGCCCGTGCAGGTCCCTGAAAATGTTGTCTACAAAGGCCTGGAAGACTGATGGAGCATTCATCAACCCGTACGGCATGACGAGGTACTCATAGTGCCCTGAGGTGGTACTAAATGCTGTCTTCCACTTGTCTCCATCCCGGATACGCACCAGGTTGTAAGCGCTCCTGAGATCCAATTTTGTGAAAAAGCACGCCCCGTGCATTGACTCGATCACACTGGCTATGAGAGGTAGCGGGTAACTGTACCTCACAGTGATCTGGTTGATGCCTCGATATTCAATACACGTGCGCAGACCTCCATCCTTATTCTTCACAAAAAAGAAGCTTGAGGAGGCAGGTGAAGTGGAGGACCGAATGTACCCCTGCCCCAGGGATTCGGAGACATATGTTTCCATAGCCGCCATCTCCTCTTGCGACAGGGGATACACGTGACTCCTGGGAAGTGCTGCGTCTACCAGGAGATTTATTGCACAATCCCCCCGTCAATGGGGTGGTAATTGAGTCGCCTTCTTTTTACAGAAGGCGAGAGCCAAATCGGCATATTCAGAGGGGATGCGCATGGTGGAGACCTGGTCTGGACTTTCCACCGTAGTAGCACCGACGGAAACCCCTAAACACCTCCCCGAGCACTTTCGTGACCACCCCTTGAGAGCCCTCTGTTGCCACGAAATAGTGGGGTCATGAAAGGCTAAGCAGGTTAGGCCCAGCACCACGGGAAATGCAGGAGAATCAATTAGGAAGAGACTAATTCTCTCCCTGTGACCCTCCTGCGTCACCATGCCCAGTGGAGCGGTGACCTCCCTAATTATCCCTGACCCTAATGGTTGACTATCTAGGGCGTGAACTGGGAAGGGCATGTCCACTGGAACAATAGGGATCCCTAAACTATGGGCAAATGAGCGGTCAATAAAATTCCCAGCTGCGCCTGAATCTACGAGCGCCTTATGCTGGGAATGCGGGGAAAACTCAGGAAAGTTTATATACAAAAACATGTGTGCAACAGGGGGCTCTGGGTGAGCCTGGTGCCGACTCACCTGGGGTGACACGAGATTGCCCTGCTAGCTGCCTCGACTCCCAGAGGAACCTCCCCAGCACCAACCGGCAGTGTGCCCTCTGCGGCCACAGATGGTGCATGGACCGGTCCCTCCTCCAGTCGCCCTAAGTGCAGCACATCCCAGCTCCATGGGTGTTGGAGCGGTGGTGCTGGGGGATGGAACCGACAGGCTCTGATCTGGATGTCCGCGGGTAGCCAGCCGGTTATCCAGCCGGATGGACAGGTCCACCAGCTGGTCAAAGGTAAGAGTAGTGTCCCTGCAGGCCAACTCCCGACGGACGTCCTCTCGTAAACTACACGGATAGTGATCAATCAGGGCCCTGTCGTTCCATCCCGCGCCGACGGCCAGGGTCCTGAAGTCTTAGGCGAACTGTGTGCTCCTCATCCCCTGTCTCAGGTGAAACAGACGTTCACCCGTCGCTCTACCCTCAGGCGGGTTGTCGAAAATTGCCCGAAAGCGGCAGGTGAAATCCTCGTAGTGGTCCAATTCCGCTTTTTCTTCCCCCCATACGGCGTTGGCCCACTCCAGGGATTTCCCTGAGAGGCAGTAGACGAGGGCGGACACGCTCTCATGCCCCGAATGAGCCGGGTGGACGGTCGCCAGGTAGAGCTCCAGCTGGAGTAGAGCTCCAGCCGGGTGAAGGAGGGTTGTGCAGTAGTGCCTGTGGTGGTGCTGGTAGAGGCGCTGGAGGAATTCCTCCTCTCTCCCAACAGTCCATCGTCTGCAGGACGCCATGCGTGGCGGTGGCGAGATGTTGCAACATGGTCGCGTGCTGCTGGACGCGCTCCTCGACCGCAAACCCGGCGGTGTCTGCTCCTGCTGACTCCATTCTTGAGGTACGTAATTCTGTCAGAAAGCTTGGTGTAGTAGTGCAAAGTTGTCAGGCGCAGGACAGCAGAAATGAGCAAAACAAAGTAGTTTACTCAAAATATACAATGTCGAAACAAATACCAAGCCCACCAAATGGACTGACATATCTAATAACAATTGCGCACACAAACAATGGGAAAACAGAGGGTTAAAAAATTAACATGTAATTGGAGAATTGAAACCGGGTGTGTATAAAACAAAGACAAAACAAATGGAACATGAAAATGGATCGGCGATGGCTAGTAAGCCGGTGACGTCGACCGCCGAACGCCGCCCGAACAATGAGAGGGACCGACTTCGGCGGAAGTCGTGACACCAAATTCAAGTTCAAGTAGGCTACTTCAAGCCCCTTGTATTGTTTAACAACTTCCAATGTCCTGTGTGTGTGTGTGCCTGCCTGCCTGCTTGCCAGCCTGCCTGCCTACCTACCTACCTGCCTGCCTGCCTGCCTGCCTGCCTGCCTGCCTGCCTACCTGCCTGCCTGCCTACAGTGGCTTGCGAAGGTATTCACCCCCCTTGGTATTTTTCCTATTTTGTTGCCTTAGAACCTGGAATTAAAATAGATGTTTGGGGGGTTTGTATTGTTTGATTAACACAACATGCCTACCATGTTATGTGAAACTAACAAGAAATAAGACAAAAAAAAATGAAAACCTGAGCGTGCATAACTATTCACCCCCTCAAAGTCAATACTTTGTAGAGCCACATTTTGCAGCAATTACAGCTGCAAGTCTCTTGGGGTGTGTCTCTAATAGCTTGGCACATCTAGACACTGGGATTTTTAACCATTCTTCAAGGCAAAACTGCTTCTGCTCCTTCAAGTTGGATGGGTTCTGCTGGTGTAAAGCAATCTTTAAGTCATACAACAGATTCTCAATTGGATTGAGGTCTGGGCTTTGACTAGGCCATTCCAAGACATGTAAATGTTTCCCCTTAAACCATTCAAGTGTTGCTTTAGCAGTATGCTTAGGGTCCTGCTGGAAGGTGAACCTTTGTCCTAGTCTCAAATCTCTGGAAGATTGAAACAGGTTTCCCTCAAGAATTTCCCTGTATTTAGCGCCATCCATCATTCCTTCAATTCTGACCAGTTTCCCAGTCCCTGCCAATGAAAAACACCCCACAGCATGATGCTGCCACCACCATGCTTCACTGGGGATAGTGTTCTCGGGGTGATGAGAGGTGTTGGGTTTGTGCCAGACATAGCGTTTTCCTTGATGTCCAAAAATCGCAATTTTAGTCTCATCTGACCAGAGTACCTTCTTCCATATGTTTGGGGAGTCTCCCACATGCCTTTTGGCGAACACCAAACGTGTTTACTTATTTTTTTCTTTAAGCAATGGCTTTTTTCTGTCCACTATTCCGTAAAGCCCAGCTCTGTGGAGTGTATGGCTTAAAGTGGTCCTATGGCCACTTGCTTTGTGGTGTTGCAGACTCTGGGGCCTTTCAGAACAGTTGTATATATACTGAGATCATGTGACAGATCATATGATACTTAGATTGCACACATGTGGACTTTGCTTAACTAATTATGTGACTTTTTAAGGTAATTGGTTGCACCAGATCTTTTTTAGGGGCTTCATAGCAAAGGGATGAATACAAGCACCACTTTTCCGTTTGCATTTTTTGAAATATTTTTTATTTTTTATTTCACTTTATAAATTTGGACTATTTTATGTATGTCCATTACATGAAATCCAAATAAAAACCTATTTAAATTACAGGTTGTAATGCAACAAAATATGAAAAACTCCAAGGGGGATGAATACTTTTGCAAGCCACTGTACCTGTGTGTGTGTTATGGGGCCTATATTCACCTCTGTGTTATCCCAGTGAACATTGTTTTACAGCTTTCATAGTCGGGGGGCGACCAGTGGACACACCCCATCCCTGTGGTTTGGGTTAGTCAGGCTCCTTGTGTATATACTGTGTGTTTGTGTGTGTTTGTGCGCGTCCTCTTACATCTCCCTCCTCCCTCCCTCCCTCCTACTGACTGTGACAGTAGCTTTTACAGTTTGTTCCTACACAACCCCTCTCCTCATATCAGCTGTGAGCAGTGTTTCTGAGTAGTTGGTTGATGTGCATGTTGTTAGTGGGGATGTTCCAGGGCTTTAGCCATGTGATCCTGACACACGGGACCTGTCTTAGTCTTTACTGTCTCAGTAATGCAGGAATTGATTGGCTCTCATAAACATAATGCCATAATTTGCTCAGAGCATGCAGCGATGCATTGAGCCGTCTCGTCCGCAAGAGAGGCTTTTATTTCTGGATCTTCTGGGAAATTAGACCTGCTTGCCCACACGTCTGAGGGAGATACACACACAGAGACACTCTCTCTCACACAAACACACACAAACTTAACATTGTGCTCTTGCTCTGTGACACACACACTAATACAGTCTCTCTCACTCCTGTACCCCACACTTACGTACACACACACATATCCCACAAACACACGTCCATATTAAAGTTCTTCTTTCCGAGGAGGCAGTGTTTCATCACCGTGTTGTTCTGTTTTGACGGTATTAGGGAGAGGAGCGATGGCTATGGGGAGAGTGATAAAGGTGGGAGCGCGCACTGAAAGCTGAAAGGTTAGCCAGCAGATTTATGAACCTGCGCCCTCCGCCAGTGAGGCCATTAAAGAAGGGAGACGACTTTAATGTTTTACCTTTCTGATTTATGGTGTGAAGGCCTTATATGTTATCCCCACAGTGAGAGGTGGGAAGGTGGATGGTCAGTGGTATTTCAATGCCTTCCTATCTTATCCCCACATGAGAGTTGGGAGGGTGGAGAGTCAGTGGTGCCAATGCCTTCCTTTCTTATCCCCAGCAGTGAGAGGTGGGAGGGTGGAGGGTCAGTATTGCCCAGTCACAAAAATGGACTGACTGAGCATCTTAGCATCAGAGATGGTGAGGGTTGCAAGGGAAAACGCTGGATGCATTTGGCCCTTTCTCAATTACTTGTCTCATTTCTCATTCCCTCCTTCTCAAATGAAATCTGTGTGTGTGTGTCTGGGTAGTGTATGATCAGAGTGTGTTAATGTGTGTGTGTGTGTGTGTGTGTGTGTGTGTGTGTGTGTGTGTGTGTGTGTGTGTGTGTGTGTGTGTGTGTGTGTGTGTGTGTGTGTGTGTGTGTGTAATGTGTTTGTGTGTGTGTGTAATGTGTTTGTGTGTGTGTGTAAGTGTGTGTCTATTGGCAGAGTGTATGAAGAAAGAGGGCCTGCTTGGCAGTAGGGAGCTGTGGCCAGGCTATGAGTGTCTCAGTGGGATGGTCACCAGGACACACTCAGACAGGGCCAGGCCACAGGGCTAAATAATGACAGGCCCTGGAACAGATTTCACATGCAGCACACATACAGGAAAAGACCAATGGGCTAAATAATGATAGACCCCGGAACAGATCTCAAACCCAGTGGGAGTCCTTAACAGCCTGGTCAGACCACCAGTAGAGCAGCACTCCAACTGACGTATATTCTCACCACACAAACACCCACACACAAACACACACACACACACACACACACACACACATACACACACACGCACGACACTGAATTTATCACCCAGGCTCTAAATGAAATAAACTACATGACCTTAAGTATATGGACACGTGCTCGTCGAATCATGGGCATTAATATGGAGCTGGTCCACCCTTTGCTGATATAACAGCCTCCACTCTTCTGGGAAGGCTTTCCACTAGATGGAAATGGTCCACCCACACAGACAGTGTGGTGAAGAAGGCGCAACAGCGCAACAGCGCCTCTTCAACCTCAGGAGGCTGAAGAAATTTGGCTTGTCACCAAAAACACTCACAAACTTCTACAGATGCACAATCGAGAGCATCCTGTCGGGCTGTATCACCGCCTGGTACGGCAACTGCTCCGCCCACAACCGTAAGGCTCTCCAGAGGGTACTGAGGACTGCACAACGCATCACAGGGGGTAAACTACCTTCCCTCCACAACACCTACACCACCCGATGTCACAGGAAGGCCAAAAAGATCATCAAGGACAACAACCACCCGAGCCACTGCATGTTCACCCCGCTATCATCCAGAAGGCGAGGTCAGTACAGGTGCATCAAAGCTGGGACCGAGAGACTGAAAAACAGCTTCTATCTCAAGGCCATCAGACTGTTAAACAGCCATCACTAACATTGAGTGGCTGCTGCCAACATACAGACTCAATCTCTAGCCACTTTAACAATTAATAATTGGATATAATAAATGTATCACTAGTCACTTAAACAATGCCACTTTATATACTGTTTACATATCCTACATTACTCATCTCATATGTATATACTGTACTCTATACCATCTACTGCATCTTGCCTATGCCATTCGGCCATTGCTCATCCATATATTGATATGTGCATATTCTTAATCATTCCTTTACACTTGTGTGTATAAGGTAGTTGTTGTGAAATTGTTAGATTACTTGTTAGATATTACTGCACGGTCAGAACTAGAAGCACAAGCATTTCGCTACACTCGCATTAACATCTGCTAACCAAACCATGTGTATGTGACCAATAAAATTTGATTTGATTTTTAGATGTTGGAACTTTTCTGCGGGGAATTGCTTCCTTTCTGCCACAAGAGCATTAGTGAGGTAGGCGCTGATGTTGGGCGATTAGGCCTGGCTTGAGGTCAGGTCTCTGTGCAGGCCAGTCAAGTTCTTCCACAACGATCTCGAAAAACCATTTCTGAATGGACCTCGCTTTGTGCACGGGGCCATTGTCATGCTGAAACAAGAAAGGGCCTTCCCAAAACTGTTGCCACAAATTTGGAAGCACAAAATCGTCTGGAATGTCATTGTTGTCTCACCCGTTCTTATCTTAGCTCTCCCAATCAACACCTGTGATTGCTTTATGCCTCTCTCTAATGTCAATATACCTTGTATACTGTTGTTTAGGGCAGCTCTCATTGTTTTATTTTACTGCAGAGCCCCTAGTCCTGCTCAACATGCCTCAGATAGCCCCCTTGTCCCACCCCCCACACATGCGACGACCGCACCTATCTTAACTGGCACCTCCAGAGATGCAACCTCTCTCATCGTCACTCAATGCCTAGGTTAACCCCCACTCTACTCGCACCCTACCATACCTTTGTCTGTACACTATAGTCTGAATGTATCCTACCACACCCAGAAATCTGCTCCTTTTATTCTCTGTTCCCAAAGCACTAGCCGACCAGTTCTTATAGCCTTTAGCCGTACCCTCATCCTACTCCTCTTTTGTTCCTCTGGTGATGTAAAGGTTAACCCAGGCCTTGTGTGTCCCCAGGCGCTCTCATTTGTTGACTTCTGCAACCGTAAAAGCCTTGGGTTCATGCATGTTAACATCAGAAGCCTCCTCCCTAAGTTTGCTTTATTTACTGTTTTAGCACATTCTGCCAACCCTGATGTCCTAGCCATGTCTGATACCTGGCTTAGGAAGGCCACCAAAAATTCTGAAATTTCCATCCCCAATTACAACATTTTCCATCAAGACAGAACTGCTAAAGGGGCGGAATTACAATCTACTGTAGAGATAGCCTGCAGAATTCTGTCATACTATCCAGGTCTATGCCCAAACAGTTTGAGCTTCTACTTTTAAAGATCCATCTATCCAGAAATAAGTCCCCCCCTGTTGCTGCTTGTTATAGACCCCCCACAGCTCCCAGCTGTGCCCTGGACACCATATGTGAATTGATTGCCCCCCATCTATCGTCAGAGTTCGTACTGCTAGGTGACCTAAATTGGGATATGCTTAACACCCAGGCTGTCCTACAATCTAAGCTAGATGCCCTCACTCTCACACAAATTATCAAAGAACCTACCAGGTATAACCCCAATCCGTAAACATGGGCACCCTCATAGATATCATCCTGACCAACTTGCCCTCTAAAACACCTCTGCTGTTTTCAACCAGGATCTCAGCGATCACTGCCTTATTGCCTGCGTCCGTTACGGGTCTGCAGTCAAATGACCACCCTTCATCACTGTCAAACGCTCCCTAAAACACTTCTGCAAGCAAGCCTTTCTATTCGACCTGGCCCGGCTATCCTGGAAGGATATTGACCTCATTCCGTCAGTAGAGGATGCCTGGTTGTTCTTTAAAAGTGCTTTCCTAACCATCTTAAATAAGCATGCCCCTTTCAGATAAATGTAGAACTAAGAACAGATATAGCCCTTGGTTCACTCCAGACTTGACTGCCCTTGACCAGCACAAAAACACCCTGTGGTTTACTGCACTAGCATTGAATAGTCCCTGCGATATGCAACTTTTCAGGGAAGTCAGGAACCAATACACACATTCAGTTAGGAAAGCAAAGGCTAGCTTTTTCAAACAGAAATTTGCATCATGTAGCACTATTTCCCAAAAGTTTTGAGACACTGTAATGTCAATGGAGACTAAGAGTACCTCCTCCCAACTGCCCACTGCACTGAGACTAGGTAACACTGTCACCACGGAATAAATCCACGATAATCGAGAATTTCAATAAGCTTTTCTCTACGGCTGGCCATGCTTTCCACCTGGCTACCCAAACCACGGCCAATAGCTCTGCACCCCCCGCAGCAAATGGCCCAAGCCCCCCCAAAAAAATCTGGATCCCTACAAATCAGCTGGGCTAGACAATCTGGACAATCTGGAATTATCCGCTGCCATTGTTGCAACCCCTATTACTAGTCTGTTCAACCTCTCTTTCGAATCGTCTGAGATTCCTTAAGATTGGAAAGTGGCCGCGGTCATTCCCCTCTTCAAAGGGGGAGACACTCTAGACCCAAACTATTACAGACCTATATCCATCCTGCCCTGCCTTTCTAAAGTCTTCGAAAGCCAAGTGAACAAACAGATCACTGACCATTTCGAATCCCACCGTACCTTCTCCGCTGTGCAATCTGGTTTCCGAGCTGGTCACGGGTGCACCTCAGCCACGCTCAAGGTCCTAAACGATATCATAACCGGCATCGAAAAAATACAGTACTGTGCAGCCGTCTTCATCAACCTGGCCAAGGCTTTCGATTGTCAATCACCGTATTTTTATTGGCAGACTCAACAGCCTTGGTTTCTCTAATGACTTCTCAGATAGAGTTCAGTGTGTCAAATCGGAGGGCCTGTTGTCCAGACCTCTGGCCGTCTCTATGGGGGTGCCACAGGGTTCAATTCTCGGGCCGACTCTTTTCTCTGTATATATCAATGATTTTATTCTCGCTGCGGGTGATTCTTTGATCCACCTCTACGCAGACGACACCATTCTGTATACATCTGGCCCATCATTGGACACTATGTTAACAAACCTCCAAATGAGCTTCAACAACATAAACACTCCTTCCGTGGCCTCCAACTGCTCTTAAATGCTAGTAAAACGAAATGCATGCTCTTCAACCGATCGGCAATGTCATTTACAAATTAGCCTCCAACACTCTACTCAGCAAATTGGATGCAGTCTATCACAGTGCCATCCGTTTTGTCACCAAAGCCCCACATACTACCCACCACTGCGACCTGTATGCTCTTGCTGGCTGGTCCTCGCTACATATTCGTTGTCAAACCCACTGGCTCCAGGTCATCTACAAGTCTTTGCTAGGTAAAGCTCCTCCTTATCTCAGCTCACTGGTCACCATAGCAACACCCACCCGTAGCACACACTCCAGCAGGTATATTTCATTGGTAATCCCCAAAGCCAACACTTACTTTGGCCGCCTTTTCTTCCAGTTTTCTGCTGCCAATTGACTGGAACGAATTGCAAAAATCACTGAAGTTGGAGACTTATATCTCCTTCACTAACTTTAAGCATCAGCTGTCAGAGCAGCTTACCCATTGCTGCAGCTGTACACAGCCCATCTGTAAATAGCCCATCCAACCAACTACCTACCACATCCCCATATCTGTTTTTGTTTTTCTGCTCTGTTGCACATCAGTATTTCTACTTGCACATCCTCATCTGCACATATATCACTCAAGTGTAAATTGCTAAATTGTAATTACTTCGCCACTATTGCCCTATTTATTGCCTTACCTCCTTAGTTCATTTGCACACACTGTATACAGATTTTTATATTGTGTTATTGACTGTATGTTTGTTTATCCCATGTGTAACACTGTGTTGTTGTTTTTGTCGCACTACTTTGCTTTATCTTGGCCAGGTCGCAGTTGTAAATGAGAACTTGTTCTCAACTGGCCTACCTAAGGTGAAATAAAATGTTAAAAGTATGCTGTCACTGTATTATTTCCCTTTACTGGAACTAAGGGGCCTAGCCCGAACAATGAAAAACAACCCCAGACCATTCTTCCTCCTCCACCAAACTTTACAGTTGGCACTATGCATTCAGGCAGTTAGTGTTCTCCTGCCATCTGCTAATCCCACATTCGTCCGTCGGACTGCCAGATGTTGAAGCATGATTCATCACTCCAGAGAACGCGTTTCCACTGCTCCAGAGTTCAATGGCGGCAAACTTTACACAACTCCAACCGACACTTGGCATTGCGCATGGTGATCTTAGGCTGTTCGGCCATGGAAACCAATTTCATGAAGCTCCCGACGAACAGTTCTTGTGCTGACTTTGCTTCCAGAGGCAGAATGGAAATCATTAGTGAGTGTTGCAACTGAGGAAGACCACTTCGAGGCTGAGCCTATGTTGCTCCTAGACATTTCCACTTAACAGCACTTACAGTTGACCGGGGCAGCTCTAGCAGGGCAGAAATTTGACTAACTGACTTGTTGGAAAGGTGCCATCCTATGACGGTGACACGTTGGCTATTCTACTGCCAATCTTTGTCTATGGAGATTGAATGGCTGTGTGCTCGATTTTAAACACCTGTCAGCAACGGTTGTGGCTGAAATAGCCAAATCCACTATTTTGAAGGGGTGCCCACATACTTTTGTAGATATAGTGTACGTATGTAACTTAGTGGCTGGGAGCTGAGAGCTGTGCTGCGGTCCTGAGGATGAGTTGAGACTGAGAGAGGTTGTCTGTTGCTGGCAGCCACTGGTGGCCTGCTGGGAACAATACAGGGAGTCAGGAGGCCCAGTTGGATGGGTCCTACTGTAGACTAGCTACTCACTGGTGTGACTCTCTTTCCACTGAATTTAGCATTAGAATATGTCCCAATGTACTCTCACAGAAGGGAACCTACATGAGATGCATTGTGTGAGCCAAAGTTTTTGGCAGCACTCCAACACTTGTGAAGAAGTGCAGATTAAGGAGAAAAAAGGTGAAAGGCATGACAACTTACTAGGTCTTATTTTGGACATGAGAGAATCTATTATATTATGGAAGTAAACCCTAAGGCAAACGTATATATTTTACTTTTCTCATTAATGAAAGAGTAGATTTAATTGACTGCGAGTGAAGAGTGAATACCCCTACATTTCCCCACATACCCCTACATGTCCCTACATACCCCTACATGTCCCTACATACCCCTACATGTCCAAACATACCCCTACATACCCATACATGTCCCCACACACCCTTACAGGTCCCTGCATGTCCCCACA
>QNTS01013867.1:20063-30237 GCA_003317085.1 Hucho hucho
CCTCCCCACTCCTCCTCTCCTCTCCTCTCCTCTCCACTCCTCTCCTCCCCTCTCTCCTCTCCTCCTCTCTCCTCTCTGAGACCATATAACTCACAGAATATGGCCTGATTTTTTAGATGTGCAGATTTTTTTGATTTTTTTTTTTTTTTAGATGTGCATGAGAGACCAATTGTTTTTAAACTGTACATATGTACGATTTTTTGTTTGAAAGAAAGCAAATGGATTTATTTGAACGGACAAGACCACACATTATATAGACCTTGGCCCTGTTACCCTACATACCCTTCTACAGACCCTCTTACCCTATATACCCTGTTACCCTACAAACCCTTCTACAGACCCTGTTACCCTACAGGCCCTGTTACCCTACATACCCTTCTACAGACCCTGTTACCCATCAGGCCCTGTTACCCTACATACCCTTCTACAGACCCTCTTACTCTATATACCCTGTTACCCTACACACCCTTCTACAGACCCTATTACCCTATATACCCTGTTACAGACCCTGTTACCCTACATACCCTTCTACAGACCATATTACCCTATATACCCTATTACCCTATATACCCTGCTACAGACCCTGTTACCCTACATACCCTTCTACAGACCCTATTACCCTATATACCCTGCTACAGACCCTGTTACCCTACATACCCTTCTACAGACCCTATTACCCTATATACCCTGATTTAGACCCTGCTACCCTAATACCCTTCTACAGACCCTCTTACCCTATATACCCTGCTACAGACCCTCTTACCCTATATACCCTGCTACATACCCTGTTACCCTACAGGCCCTGTTACCCTACATACCCTTCTACAGACCCTGTTACCCTACATACCCTTCTACAGACCCTCTTACCCAGGCAGGCTGGCTCCCTCCAGACAGACTGACAGGCTGAAAGACAGGCAGGCTCCCTCCAGACAGACACAAAGCATTGTAATGAACAGATTAAACTGACTTCCACACAACCAAAATACAGAATCTGCTCGCAGGGATACATCTTACTACAGCAATATAGTATTTAAGATGTTGTTGATGCAATCAATGTACTGTATTATATTTTTATTTTTTATATGTGTTATATATGTGTTTTAGTAACGATGTGTGCGCTGAGAGTCGGGAAGCAAGTTCAGGGAGTGAATAATTTAATAAATAAATGAACGAACCGTAATACAAAAAACAAGAAACACGAACAACGCACAGACATGAAACTGGAACAGAAACAATAACGACTGGGGAAGGAACCAAAGGGAGTGACATATAAAGGGCAGGTAATCAAGGAGGTGATGGAGTCCAGGTGAGTGTCATTATGCGCGTAACACTAGTGACGGGTGTGCGCCATAACGAGCAGCCTGGTGACCTAGAGGCCTGAGAGGGAGCACACGTGACGCTAGCTAATTTGACGGTTTGGTAGACAAAGGAAAGTGGTGGGGACTGAGAAAGTGCGGGAAAAGACAAAATGGGATTCACTACACACACATATATAATAATTCTATAATTCTATAATTATATGAATTGAAATGTTAATCCTTTGCTCATGAACGGCCGCTCATTCTGAAAGAAATTGCAATCGACATATTTACGCCTGGATGTCGTTGTTGTCTCTCCGTTGAAAACACTCGATCGTCCTGTAGAGTTCATCAGAGTCTCTGGTTAACTTTCCCAGAAGTCACAATGTATTTCGTGGTTGTAGGTGGTTAGAATGAATACCTCAAGAGTACCATTCAGAAATGTTCTCATAGAATAGATGCTTCGGCGGTTGTCGGTATTCTCGTTCTAGACTTCATTTCTAGCTGCAAACTAGCAATTATACAACTAAGATTTGCTCTTATTCTGTAGTGATTGACAGTTTCAGAGTTTAACCATTTCCAGCCGTGTAGCCAACACTACAGCCGCATGGTCTCCGATGGCCTATAGAATTGTAGCCATTCCAACGTGGGAACTGACTTCTTAACCATTCGAGACGTCTGGCTTACCGTAGGAGTGGGTTTTATGGACTGGAGTACGAAAGGGCGGGTTCCATGATGTCTATGCTCACGTGGACGTGGCCACTGACTAGTTAATCTATATATGAAAATCCATACTCTCATTTAGAAGGTTAAAGTCACATTACATCCTTTTCACAAATAGTTTCATGTTTAGTCACATACGTTTCACAATATTTAGATGAAAACCTGACAGCTGGGAAATGTACACTTTAAGATGTCCTTCATGAGATCACCAAATGAAACACACTCGTCATAACTGTCCCTTAAGTGTCCACGGACCATTCCCACATTCTCAAAAGTAGAAATGTTGTTTCGTTCTCCCATTTTGGGGGTTAGGAGTTTTGAACAAAATAAGTGTTAGACACTCCCAATACTGCATGGCAGTTTCTACCAGGTATTTATGAACTGTCGTAAAGTCATACAACTGTGGAGAGACAGAGAGAGAGAGAGAGAGAGAGAGAGAGAGAGAGAGAGAGAGGAGCGGGTATGTGGTCACTGCACGACAGGGGAGGTAGAAACAGAGATGCACTTTCTCCTTTACTGTGATAAATATTCCTCACCAAGAGATACATTATACACAGAAATGACTACATTTATTCCACATTTTAACTCATTAAACCCAGAGGAAAAACTAAAAATACTCATGAGCGAAGGAGCAATGGCTCCTCTTGCAGCCAAATATGTATTTGCCTGCCATAGCCTGAGGGACACTGAATAGTAACATCTGCATAGTAAGCAGTAACTTACTTATTATTGCTGTTATTGTTACTACTATTATTATTGTTGTTTATCATTCCGTATAGTAGTAGTAGTAGTGATGATGGTAGTAGTAGTAGTGATGATGATGATGATGATGATGGTAGTAGTAGTAGTGATGATGATGGTAGTAGTAGTGATGATGATGGTAGTACTAGTAGTGATGATGATGGTAGTAGTAGTGATGATGATGGTAGTAGTAGTGATGATGATGGTAGTAGTAGTAGTGATGATGATGGCAGTAGTAGTGATGATGATGGTGATGGCAGTAGTAGTGATGGTGATGGTAGTAGTAGTGATGATGATGGTAGTAGTAGTAGTGATGATGATGGTAGTAGTTGATGATGATGGTGATGGCAGTAGTAGTGATGGTGATGGTAGTAGTAGTGATGATGATGATGGTAGTAGTAGTGATGATGATGGTAGTAGTAGTGATGATGATGGCAGTAGTAGTGATGATGATGGTAGTGGTAGGGATGATGATGGTAGTAGTGGTGATGATGATGATGGTGATAGCAGTAGTAGTGATGATGATGATAGTAGTAGTGATGATGATGATAGTAGTAGTGATGATGATGGCAGTAGTAGTGATGATGATGGTAGGTGTAGTACAGATGTAGATTACCATTATTTAGTTATAAGTTAGTTATAGTTTAATTTTCCATATTTAGATGTTTATATTTATTACATTTCAACTACTGACTATTACCATTTTATTGTTATTATTTTTGTATTTAATTTTGTATTATTATTTACTACCATTTTATATTATTATTTGTTATTGTTTCTAATTTTATTACAATGTATATTGGCAATATTGACACAATGTTTTTCATGCCAATAAAGCAGCTTGAATTTGAATTTGAATTTGAGAGAGACAGAGAGAGAGAGAGAGAGACAGAGACAGAGACAGAGTGAGAGAGACAGAGACAGAGGGAGAGAGGGAGACAGAGAGAGAGGGAGAGAGGGAGAGGAGAGAGAGAGAGAGAGACAGAGACAGAGACAGAGAGAGAGAGAGAGAGAGAGAGAGAGAGAGAGAGAGAGAGAGAGAGAGAGAGAGAGAGAGACAGAGAGAGGTCATGAGCAGATGAGATCCTGCATTTTTCAGCATGTTCTTAAAAAAACATTTTTGTCAGGGACATATATAGGATGCTACCCTCTACAACATAACCTTCAATTCACTTCAAATCAAAACTCAAAACCTACAACCAGATTTTGGACGGAATTACGGAATAACCTGAAAGGCTTACAACTACCAAAGGTTATTATTCCAAAGCTATACAGCAAATGCTCTGGAAAACAACAGAAACCTGAAAACACCATCCAACCTGAAACTGAGTGAGTAATGTTTAGTCTGAAGCTATATTTTATTTCCAAAAGCCAAGAAGAAAAAAAACATGACATTACTTTATAAGGACTGAATGCTAAATTAAGGCTGCCGAGCTTGATACAACTTCAATTAGCACTGACGTGTCAAGTGAGAGGTGTCAAAACCCTTTAGCCCATCAATGGCAGGAGAGTGGAACAGTCTACTCCAACCACATGGTGAGGCCTTAGAAGCTGCCTCCCGCTGTTCAGAGGTAATTCAAATAAGGTACCCTGTGTTTGTAAAGAATGATAAGACATGAAAAGATCACAAAATGAAGCTCCTTATTTTTATTTATTTTTTCATTTCACCTTTATTTAACCAGGTAGTTCTATATGATGTCATAATACACCTTTATTTAACCAGGTAGTTCTATATGATGTCATAATACACCTTTATTTAACCAGGTAGTTCTATATGATGTCATAATACAGGTAGGCTAGTTGAGAACAAGTTCTCATTTACAACTGCGACCTGGCCAAGATAAAACAAAGCAGTTCGACACATACAACAACACAGAGTTACACATTGGAGTAAAACAAACACTCAGTCAATAATACAGTAGGACAAAAACAAATCTATATACAATGTGTGCAAATGAGGTAGGATAAGGAACATAAGGCAATAAATAGGCCATGGTGGCGAAGTAATAAGAACATGGTGATTGACAGAGTCGAAAGCCTTGGCCAGGTCGATGAATATGGCTGCACAGTAATGTCTCTTATCAATGGCGGTTATGATATTGTTTAGGACCTTGAGCGTGGCTGAGGTACACCCGTTACCAGCTCGGAAACCGGATTGCATAGTGGAGAAGGTACGGTGGGATTCAAAATGGTCGGTGATCTGTTTATTAACTTGGCTTTCTAAGACTTTAGAAAGGCAGGGCAGGATGGAAATAGGTCTATAACAGTTTGGGTCTAGGGTGTCTCCCCCTTTGAAGAGGGGGATGACTGCGGCAGCTTTCCAATCTTTGGGAATCTCAGACGATACGAAAGAGAGGTTGAACAGGCTAGTAATAGAGGTTTCAACAATTTCAGCGGTTAATTTTAGAAAGAGAGGGGCCAGATTGTCTAGCCCAGCTGATTTGTAGGGATCCAGATTTTCCAGCTCTTTCAGAAAATCAGCTGTCTGGATTTGGGTGAAGGAGAAGCGGGGGGGGGGGGGGGGGGGGGGGGGGGGGGGGGGGGGGGTAGGTGGATGGCATGGCCAGCCATAGAGAAATACTAATTGAAATGATCGATTATCGTAGATTTATCGGTGGTGACAGTGTTTCCCAGCTGGGAGGAGGTGCTCTTATTCTCAATGGACTTTACAGTGTCCAAAAACCTTTTCAAATTAGTGCAACAGGATGCAAATTTCTGTTTGAAAAAGATAGCCTTAGCTTTCCTAACTGACTGAGTATATTGGGTCCTGACTGAAGTTGCATATCACGGGGGCTGTTCGATGCTAACGCAGAATGCCACAGGATGTTTTTGTGCTGGTCAAGGGCAGTCAAGTCTGTGGTGAACCAAGGGCTATATCTGTTCTTAGTTCTACATTTTTTGAATGGGGCATGCTTATTTAAGATGGTGAGGAAAGCACTTTTAAAGAGCAAACAGGCATTCTCTACTGACGGGATGAGTTCAATATCCTTCAAGGATCTCCTGGCCAGGTCGATTACAAAGGCCTCTATACCATGTTTCTTGTAGGATGACAATGTCTGTATTTCCAATTTCTCTCTCTCTCTCTCTCTCTCTCTCTCTCTCTCTCTCTCTCTCTCTCTCTATATATATATATATATATATATATATATATATATATATATATATCTCTCTCTCTCTCTCTTTCTCTACAGGGAGCCAAGGAACCAAATAGATTATTTTGTCCCAATTGAGAACTTTGGTCTAATTCCCTGAGATCTGGATCTTCTCTGGAAAATCATTATTTTAATTTTTTTGTGCTTTACTGCCAGGTTCCAGGTCTGGCACTACTGCTCTAGCAGGTCCAGGCTCTTCTGTAGGCCATGTGCTGTGGGTGACAGCAGGCACAGGTTATCTGCGAAAAGCAGGCATTTAACCTCTGAATTGTGGAGACACACCAGGGGCTGAGGATTTTTCGAGGATAGTGGCCAATTCGTTGATGAAAATATTGAATAGTGCAGGGCTCCGATTGCAACCCCGGCAAAGGCCATGCCCCCTGGTTAAAGAATTCTGTTATATTCTTACAAATTTTGATGCTGCACGTATTGCCAGTATACATTGATTTAATTATGTCATGTGTTTTACCCCCTACACCACTTCTCTTTGTAGAACAGTCATGTATGCCAAATATAATCAAATGCTTTTTGGAAGTCGATAAAGCAAGCCTCCATTTTGATATTGTTTTGGTTGACATGTTTATCTATCAGGGTGTGTAGGGTGTAAATTTGATCGGTCGTGCGATGTTTTGGTAATAATCCAAATCTGGGTTTTACTCAAGACATTGTGCTTATTAAGGAAGTTTAGAACTCTTACATTTACTACAGAACACCTTCACCAGGTTACTGTTCACACAATTGTTTTTATTTATTTTACCAGGTAAGTTGACTGAGAACACATTCTCATTCACAGCAACAACCTGGGGAATAGTTACAGGGGAGAGGATGGGGATGAATGAGCCAATTGTAAGCTGGGGATGATTAGGTGACTGTGATGGTATGAGGGACAGCTTGGGAATTTAGCCAGGACACCGGGGTTAATACCCCTACTCTTGTGATAAGTGCCATGGGATCTTTTAATGACCTCAGAGAGTCAGGACACCCATTTAACGTCCCATCCAAAAGACAGCACCCTACACAGGGCAATGTCCTGTGTAGACCTGAGGAAAGAGTGCCTCCTACTGGCCCTCCAACACCACTTCCAGCAGCATCTGGTCTCCCATCTAGGGACCGACCAGGACCAACCCTGCTTAGCCTCTGAAGCAAGCCACCAGTGGGATGCTGCTGGCATACCACGCAAATGCCTCTGTAATTGTTAGGGTCAAATTTGTATCCGTTCTTAAAAATTGGTGTTATGAGTCCTTGATTCCAGGTGTCAGGGAAATAATGATGCCATCAGGTCCACATGCTTTTTTAAATTTGAGGGCCTGAAGTGTCTTATGTCTTATGCTTATGCTCCTGGTCAGTAATTGGGGAGTCCAATGGATTTTGATTGTCCTTTATAGATTTTCTAATCCATTCAACTTCTCATGAATTAGGCTGGCCATATGTCACCATTTTGTAATGCTAATTCTTATATTTTCGGGAGGGTTTTTCCAATTTTGCCAGAAGTTGTTTGTGTTTATGGACTCAGTTAGTGTTAGCTGCTTGCTGTTGTACTGTGCTTTTTTGGTTCTGAGTGTACGTTTTTAGAGTTTTAAAGTCTCACAGTAATGAAGGCGTAATTCACCATTATTTGGGTCTCTGTGCTTTTGGATAGTGTTCAAAATATGTTCCATTGTCTTCTGTGGTCTTAATTTTTTATTTTTTTAATCAATTTCAGTTGTGCTTCTTTTGCCGTTTGCCTGAATATATAGTTTATGTTTTTTACTGCTAGATTGATGCCTTCTTTACTGTGAGTGAATGTGCTATCCAGAAAGTTATCTAAGAGTTTATGGATATTTTGGTTACTGGTTGCTTTCTGGTATTCGTCTGTGCTGTTTTGGGCCCATCTATATGAATTTCTGATTTTGTATGGCTTACTGGGGTGTGAATTTCTGATTTTGTATGGCTTACTGGGGTGTGAATTTCTGATTTTGTATGGCTTACTGGGGTGTGAATTTGTGATTGTTTCCATGTCTGTTCTTTTGAGGAACAAGTTTATCTAACTCTATCTTTTTTAAGAACATGCTGAAAAATGCAGGATGTCACCTCTCTCTCTCTCTCTCTGTCTCTCTGAGAGAGAGAGAGAGAGAGAGAGAGAGAGAGAGAGAGAGAGAGAGAGAGAGAGAGTCTCTCTCTCTCTCTCTCTCTCTCTCTCTCTCTCTCTCTCTCTCTCTCTCTCTCTCTCTCTCTCTCTCTCTCTCTCTCTCTCTCTCAATTCAATTCAATTCAATTTAAGGAGCTTTATTGACATGGTAAATATATGTTTACATTGCCAAAGAAAGTGATATAGATAACAAAAAAAGTTAAATAAACAAGAAAAACTGTACAGTAAACATTACACTCACAGAAGTTCCAAAAGAATAAAGACTTATAACCATTATATCAAAGCAGCGGCAGTCGGGAGGATGAAAAAAAACAATGGGTTCTATTTTCTATTACAGCATAATGGATGACAGTCATTCATATTCTATCCACCCAGTTCAATGTAACATTGATAGGTTTAGGCTACTACATTATACTCAAATGTTCCCTATACCAATCATGAGGTTGCTACGACCTAACCTATGAATTAAAGTTTACGTGCACACTTCCAGACAATTTTTTATTGTAATCAAGGTGTCAGACAGTGACACATTCAATACCGCCTTGCACACTCTTGCCTGCATCTAGCTTATCTAGGGTGTAAGTATTAGTCCAACAGTTGCAAATTAGAGTTTCTATTCCGTTTAGGAAACGTTTTTCAACAGAATCGACGGAATGAACACACCCCTGATCACACGCAAACACAGTTATCTTTCATAGCAGCCACATACAAACACCAGTAGTGGAAAAAGTACTCAGTTGTCATACTGGAGTAAAAGTAAAAGTTTTACTTGAGTGTTAGAAAATGACTCAAGTAAAAGTGAAAGTCACCCATAAAAATACTACTTGAGTAAAAGTCTAAAATTATGTGGTTTTAAATATACTAATGTATCAAAAGTACAAGTATAAATAATAAAGTGAAAGTCACCCAGTAAAATACTACTTGAGTAAAATTACATGTAATTGCTCAAATATACTTAAGTATCAAAAGTGATAGTACAAGTATGAATTATTTTTAATGTATTCATTAAGCAAACAAGGCGGCACCATTTTTATTTTTATTTATTTTATTTACGGATAGCACACTCCAACATTCAGACATAATTTACAAATGAAGCAAATGAAGCATCAAGTGAGTCTGATCAGATCAGAGGCAGTAGGGATGACCAGGGATGTTCTCTGTTTAGTGAATCTGCCAGATCAGAGGCAGTAGAGATGACAAGGGTTGTTCTCTGTTTAGTGAGTCCTCCAGATCAGAGGCAGTAGGGATGACCAGGGATGTTCTCTGTTTAGTGAGTCCTCCAGATCAGAGGCAGTAGGGATGACCAGGGTTGTTCTCTGTTTACTGAGTCTACCAGATCAGAGGCAGTAGAGATGACCAGGGATGTTCTCTGTTTAGTGAGTCTGCCAGATCAGAGGCAGTAGGGAGGACCAGGGATGTTCTCTGTTTAGTGAGTCTGTTAGATCAGAGGCAGTAGGGATGACCAGGGATGTTCTCTTGATAAGTTGGACCATTTTCAAGTCCTGCTAAGCATTCAAATGTAGCAACACAACATGACAGCAGCACAAAACATGGTACAAACATTATTGGCCACAGACAACAGCACAAAGGGCAAGAAGGTAGAGACAACAATACATCACGCGAAGCAGCCACAACCGTCAGTAAGAGTGTCCATGATTGAGTCTTTGAATGAAGAGATTGAGATAAAACTGTCCAGTTTGAGTGTTTGTTGCAGCTCGTTCCAGTCGCTAGTTGCAGCGAACTGAAAAGAGGAGCGACCCAGGGATGTGTGTGCTTTGGGGACCTTTAACAGAATGTGACTGGCAGAACGGCTGCTTACTTACAAGCCCAACAATGAAGTTGTAAGAAAAAATTACAATAGCGAGACTATATACAGGGGGTACCGGTACAGAGTCAATGTGGAGGCTATATACAGGGTTACCGGTACAGAGTCAATGTGGAGACTATACACAGGGGTACCGGTACAGAGTCAATGTGGAGGCTATATACAGGGGGTACCAGTACAGAGTCAATGTGGAGGCTATATACAGGGGGTACCAGTACAGAGTCAATGTGGAGGCTATATACAGGGGGTACCGGTACAGAGTCAATGTGGAGGCTACATACAGGGGGTACCGGTACAGAGTCAATGT
>QNTS01013878.1:0-12416 GCA_003317085.1 Hucho hucho
ATATATTTATATGTACATACTCGTATTAATTCCTTTACTCTTGTATGTATAAGGTAGTTGTTGTGAATTTGTTAGATTACTTGTTAGATACTACTGCATGGTCGGAACTAGAAGCACAAGCATTTCGCTACACTCGCATTAACATCTGCTAACCATGTGTATGTGACAAATCAAATTTGATTTGATTTGATTTGGGGAGGGGCCAGCTGAGTATAAGACTGTATCATCTGCATATAAATGGATGAGAGAGCTTCCTACTGCCTGAGCTATGTTGTTGGAGCTAGGTTTGGGCCAACAATTTTTTTGTTTGTTCAGGTAACACTTGGACCGAAAAGTTGAGTAAACAAAAAAAAGGCTGTGGAAGCAGTTACTTATTAATAATTAGTTGAAACAACTCAATTTTATTTTACAGTGCAGCAGACAGTGGTGCTTGTTTCTCATCCTCTCCTCTCTCTCTCTGTCCCCCCTCCCTCGATTCCCCCCACCCTTCCTTCTCTATCTGGGCTGGGAAGAGGCTTACTCAGCATGCTGTGATGTGACTGAGTCGTGATGTTTGGGACTGTGACTCCCTCAGAGTCATCCCACCAGCGTCTCCGCCTGTGGGTACAGGTTCATCATTAAAATGCTTTGGCCTCACTTGCCTCAACAAGACTAGTGAGCATAGTTACAACACCCTGTCTTTAAGAAAATAAGGGGCATCAGGTATATTGAATCACACAACTGTGTTTAAACAACATTGCCATTTTTGTACCGTGTGCTCCCATACTTTATTGTTTTAATGTGAAGTGTGTTGCGATTTTAAATAGGCCTACACTTTAAATAAAGTTTGATTGGATTGGATTTGATACTGAAACAACACATGAATGAATAACAATACTTATTTAGCCAAACGTATACTGACTACACTGCACCTTACTGCATCAAATCTACTAATGGACTTCATGGAAGGGTTTATTGACAAGTCTGCACACAAACTGACATCTACACATACCACATGAACAATGAAGGACTTGTATTCATGTATATTGAATGTGTAATAACTGTGTCAAAGTCCGATTCCTGGTATAGGATTGCTTGATTATTGCCAGGTATATTATCACCTGCAGAACTAGTCATTTGCTGAAATAACTTTTGTTTATTTGTATTCAAGTGAGTTTGTAACCATGCACTGTGTTTTCCTACACTGGTTGCCAAGAGATTTTTCTTTTAATGTTTTCTTTCTTGTCGTCAGAGGAAGGTTACACCCCTGAAATCTCTACACTTCATTTACTTTTTGTTAAGGTCGTAAGTCAGTTGAATATGATTTATAACCTTGTCCTTAGAGGGATTACAGTTTTTACCCTTGTTTAGACTACCGTAGAGGCACTCCCACAGAGACCCCACCAATCCCGTGAAGCGATTTAAACCTTTGCGCAAGCACATTCTTTCCGATAGTGGAGAACGAATCAGGCAGCAGGTCTTGGAAAGGAACTCGCATGTGAGGAATTCCGTGGCTACCTTAAATCACATGCTGAGGTATCAAGAACCATACTCTCCACCCATATCCTAGACCCAGAGGGCTAGGATAAGAGGTGCCTCATCTCCCGAATTGTGCTTGTAATACAAAAGACACCGATGCGCAAACATCACACGGGCATTTTAAAACGCTCAAGTGGTAAGCAAGAGGAATAGGCTACAGGGTGGTCCTTACTACAGTGAAGACACAGATTTGTCTGAGAATTTACTGTCACAGCGGATGCTAACATATCTTTACTGGACATACCTGTGTTTCTATGTTTGGGAAGATTTACATGCCAAATCTGGGGAAACGTGTTTGAAAAACAAAAGCTCTCGCCACAGTAATTGGTAAGTTCCATTCCAACTTTGGAATCATGTCAAACCTATAGTCATAATTCATATTTGTATAATGTGGTAAATGATGATTCTATAGTTTTAATAACTTTGACTTAAAGGGGCAATCTGCAATTGCTACATTCATTTTTGGACTTCTTGAGGAATATAACTTATAAATGCCTCATGAGCTCAGTTCAACTGTCCTACCCCCATCAGAACCCAAAATAAACACTATAAATGTAAACAAACACTATATAGCTTCAAACTATGGTTAAAACTATAATTGGGACATCATGGATGGTCAGTCCTTGCATCCAGAGCTCTGTTTATGAATTTGAGATTGGTTATATTTCTCCAGCCCCGTCACTCAGCTTTTTACCGAAACAGGTGCGGGGAATGGCTTTGTTCATGTTTCTTACCTCACATTTGAGGTAAGTTACCTTTGAAATTGTATAAGCAAAACCATTTTTTTGTAATGGTTATAAAAGCCCACCTGAGGCTCGTAGACAATAACTGAAATGAATAGCCTATATTGTGACACAGTTTGGTTTGTTTAGGCTACATGCATCGCATTTCACTGTAGTTTTGCCAACTTTTAAGAATTTCTAAATTATACAACTACATGTATGCTATGCAAGATTCAATTGTTATGTCAACTGATGCTACCTGCCATCTGCAGGCAATAACAGTGGTGGTCATCCCTGACCTATAGGATAGCTGATGACAACACCCATAATGCAATATAAGCAACACAACCTACCTCTCGTTATAGACGTCATGCCCAGTCTGTGATATATCATTAGGGTACACTGACTCGCAGTCAGCTGTACCTATACTCAGAGGGTCATTACCGGTAGGCTAGCTTACTTCTATTCGCATTACACATTTGTTAAAAACACCTTCAGCAATAGACATGATGTGCAACGTGTGCTTCAACATTGACGCCTTCTTGCCTTTCCTAAACAGATGTAGCATTGAAAACAGTAAGATCAATATTCAGTGCTTGTAGAGTCCATGTTCTAACAAGATTATAGCGGCAACAACCTGTTACAACAGGTGTGTAGGCCGCCTAGGTCCTAGGGGTCAACAGGGTTGGGATTCACCTGCCAAATTCAGTCTCCCAAAGTGCCCACATTGACCACTGGAGGGCGAGCGAGTATCTGGTTTTATTCAGCGCCTATAATACCCTTTGTCGATATTTGCCCTACATAGAATACATATTTCTCCCTTTATTGTGTAGGTTAAAGTATGTACAGTAGTCAAAGTGGCCCGTTTGCACCTTTTCTCTTATGGCCATTTAGCCCAAGACTCAGCCAGTGAGATTTTCCTGGAGGAAAGATGGAGAAAGCACTTCTCTGAAGTAACCTGATGTCTGTGATATTTAGCAGTTGACAAGCATAACTGTCGCCCAAGTATGGTATGTGAGTTTATGTTGCAGAAAAATGGTATGGGCTTTCAGAGAAGTCCAGTGGACATGGATAGTTTCTAACCAGTTGGCAATGCACAATTACCCGTAGGCCTACGCACGGAATATCCCGTGGATCTGAGTAGCAAATATGGGCTCTTTTTCTTGTAAAGCTGATTGTAGGGTATGCATGACGTAGGAGCCGAGCCCTGTTTGCCACCAGTGTCCATATTCTTTCCCGAGAACATCTCAAAGATCTGATGCCGAACCGCACTTCCTGAAGAGAATATCCCGTCTAATTTGCATTCCGCGCGCGATTACCTCCTAATGGATTTGGATGCTGCAAAGGTTAGAAGGAAGGAGATGACGTCAGCACTGTACTATAAATGATGACGATGACAGCCAACATGTGAAACTTGAGATTGCGCAACATTGAAAATACATAACATAGTTATAGGATATGGACAATGTGGCAATTTGCTGCCATTGTAGTCTGCATAACCTATAACAAAACCTCATCCTACATTTAAAGTCCTACCCACATAAAGCATATATGTAAAGGTATTACATAGTTTGTTTTCATTACAGCAGTCTTTAGTATAGGATTTGAAATTCCACCACTTATAGGGCTATATGTTGTGATTGTAATATATTATGAATGGCCTAGAATTGCCTGAGTAGGCTGGAACTATCGTATTATTGCGTGACGCTCCAAGGCCTAGCCCCTTCAATCCGATTGGTTTTTGTGACCAAAATGGTGTGGGAGAGAAAAAACGAGACATCTGTCCTCCACGTGGGTGTGAATCTACCTTTGCCATTGGTTTAGATCAACAGCGTCCTAAAGGACTTCTCTTGTGATTGGGTAAAATGTCTGCGGACTGTAGGCGTGTTTTTGTCGTGGTGGAAGTGAGCTACTTTGTGACAATTCTCAGTGTCGATTTTTCATTGGAGCTGCAGTGGGCATGGGTGCGCAGCAGAGAGCTTTACTGTATTAATCTTATGAGGTTTTTGCATTCTGTAGGTCTTGTATTTGGCTTCAAGGCAGTTTTCAGTCCCATGCATTAAAAACAATAAGGACAGAACGTTTTAGCCTATATTGCGCATTTTCTCTCAGAAAGGCAATAGTTCTAATTGATGGTCCTTGGCATATTTACTGTGATACTAGTATAGCTGCCTGGCATTCATCCACCTCTGTAGCATTTACAAATCTGGAACATTTGGAGTGGAAGTTGGAACCTCTTGAGCAAGCCGCATACACAAGAAAAGCGCAACAAAGTAGTTATCTATTAGACTCGTTCGGGGAATATTCTCATGATATAATCAGAAGAGGGAAAACTGGTTTATTCAGACTCGGTATACAGTGACAGAAAGACACCAGGAGAGAGAGATCTTATTTCTTTCTTTTGAATGCAAGCAGTTTCTCTCTCTGAAAACAAGGGACACTGCGTAAAGGGTCTGCTCTTTCTCTCCAACCCCGCTCCACTCGCCTTGTCTCCCCCCTGACCACAAGCTATCGAATGGACCAACATCCTAGCGCCCGGAGCTGCACCAGCCGCGGGGCTCCGTCCTGCGAGGCCGTCCCAAGTGAACCCTCCATGAATTTGTACATCCATTCCACAACCGGCACACGCTTCGAGCTCTCTCTTCCCCTGGAGGAGACTGTGGAAGGACTGAAGAGAAGGCTTTCTCAGAGACTCAAAGTACCAAAAGAAAGACTCACCCTTCTACATAAAGAAACGTGAGTACATCTATAAACATCAGTATATCCTACGGTCAAATGTTATGTGCATACATGATATAGTAGACTACATTGTACATTAATTTGCTCTGTACAAATCACTGATTTCTATTGATGTCTATATTTTGCATTTATTTAAACTGTAACACATTGTGGAGATCAAGAATGGCATAGGTTTCATATCAGCACTATATTCAAGCTAAGCAGCTATTGACCATTAAAGCCGGCCAGTGCGGCAAGTATCGATTTACGCATGGGAGACGCACATTGGTCAGTCAAGGTTTGAAGCAGCATTTATGAGGGAGTCGTGGGGCACATTGCATTGACTCCTTCAGCGTTCATTATACATACCATTAATGATTAAATATATTATACAAATGATTAATAGCTGAATGAAATGCATACAGTCCATGTTTACTTTATTTATCCAGCTGCAGTCTGTCTGAACATTGGATTTGGTCTTAAATAAATACACAATTATATAGAGGCTTTGGGTTTAGAATCGAACTGATGCTCTACGTAAGTGGGGTGCACAGTTGTATTTATTCCATGGTTGGGGTTATGGGAAGATTAGATGAGGGCGAAGCACAAGGGATCTCTTAATTCCTCCTATTTCATGATCTATGGTTACACCCAGCTTTCTACAATCTCCTCTCACACCAGGGAACGCATATGCATTGGTTTTTGCTCACGTTTTATTACAAGGAACTCCCCTGGAGAAAATTGGGAGAACACGTATTTGCCATTTTGAATAGGGGAGCACTCGAGAACAATGGGGATAGTTTAACAGCGCGTTACAATCGGTTGTTGTACTGTAATTTATTTTTAATTTAAAGCAAACTGAAACTGTAATATCAGCCGGTTTTCAATTTAGTCGGATTTTCGTGCGTTAAATGACAATGGAGGGGAGGGGAGTTGGTATGCTAAAGGTGTCTTTGTACTTTCAAATCAACCAGTCGCATTGTTTTTTGCTTTTAAATAACAACCATCCCATGGCTCCCGGTGTAATCGCCCACAAATCACATCAGCCCTTAAAACCGAGAACCTTTTTTTAATCCTCTCTCCAAATACCTAACGTTAGGCGCTGCTGACTGCCTTTGTTCAGCTGGAGGTGTGACATTTAGTTCACACTGTACTGTACAGTAGGCTTCTCACAACGCTTCCACGAGCCTCGCGTTTTTCCCACCTCTTTTTAGACATGATGAGGTCCTGAAAATGACCATTCAAAATGACAAATGACATGGCTATTCAGAAAATAGGCGTAGGCCTACAAGTGTTCCTAAACGCATTAGCAGAAACAAATACCATGTTATGTCTAAACATTTAAATGCAAATGAGCACCTTATGGTTACATGCCATTTCAATGTGTTGGAAAGTCTTTCAGAGAGCACACATAAACGTGTCGCCACCGGATGATGAGTACCGCATTGCATGCTCATGGTTCTCCAACAGTGAACATGAATGGACCAAACAATGCTTTTTAGGGAAGTCAAATAGTAGGCTGATAATTGAAAGATTTTGTACAAATGCAAACGCCTAGATCTATTTCATGTGAATAAACACATTATTCATCATTTCAAATGGATCATGCAATGTGTATGGAGAGGTCATAACCCTCAACTATCAGATTTTGTTGTCCTCCAAAAAGTTGTCATGAGCTCCTGTCCAGCATCATGAGAGAAAATAGTCCACTCCTTCAGGCAATGGCAGCAGTGTCAAATATCCACTGTTAACAGTTGTCAAGTCCCACTAGTTGAAATTGAAATAGTGTATGACATCGGATCAATATGCCAGCTCTCCGTCAAGCAGACTTTCACACAGGTTGTTTTTCTAAATACATTTTGAAGTCTCACCTAACTGTACAAAGGTTGGCGCTTCTGAAATGTGAATAGAGTAATGTCAGTTAATCAGTTAAAATGCCAGTTTGACTGTAAACTAATATGGTTATTTATTTCTCCCCCTCAGGCGTTTGAGTTCAGGAAAACTCCAGGACCTAGGGATCTCTGATGGGAGCAAGTTAACCCTTGTACCTACAGTTGAAGCAGGCTTAATGGTAAAGATAATTATACACCTCATCTGTGTGTGTTTTGCTAAACGCCCTGGGGGGTTGTTTGGGTTCAAGATAATACGCATTAATAGCATCAGACATATTCATGTAGGTAATTAAGTCTGTGTTGATCTCCTCTCAATCATCTTTGAATGCACAAGGCACAAGGCTCAGCCTTTCTCCTTTGTCTACTAAGGCTTACCAGTAAACAATGTTGTTCTTCTTCCTCTTTCTTTGAAGTCTCAAGCATCAAGACCAGAACAGTCAGTGATGCAAGCTTTGGAGAGTTTAACCGAAACTCAGGTAAGAACTCTCTCAAATAATGGTAATTACGTGACCTTCATGAGAAGACCGTTCAGTAGACCTGCGTTGGAGATCATCTAATGATTACAGAATTGCTTTGACATACCGCTGGTTTAACTGAAACAGATTGCCCCTGAAAAGAAGCTGTGTGTTTTAAAGTGCACGAGACCTGTTTGCATGTGAAGCTGGAGCAGTATAGAGAAGACCTCAGATAAGAGACAGCCTGCTGCTACTCCAGACTCTGTGTGTAACTCTGTGTGTAATCTTAGCCTCTTAAACAAGCAAGCCCAAGCAAACCCCACCCAACATGGGCCTGATTGAGAGTGAAGTCACCCCCCCCCCCCCTCTCTGTGCAAAGCCCTGACTGGCTCTCCCTTCTGGCTCTCCTCTCACCAGAGAGATGTTTCCAGGAAGCCAACACAGATATACGCTAAACTCATAAACAGAGATTCAATTGACAGATAGGCATTTCAATCAATATTAGCCTATAGTTCCTGGAAGCATAGAATGCATGCATGAGAACAAAGTGGCCTCTCTGGAACTGTTGAAATACAGCATGATTATGAGTCACTGGTTTGGTCTGAGTCACTGATATGATCAATACTGAAAGTAAAGTGATAAGATCTGATCTCACCTCACCTCCTCAACCTCAGAGAGAGAGAGAGAGACAGTGATGGCGTATTGTCTCAGCAGCTGACTGACTCAAGGTGTGCTTGTCTCTGTGATGCACATAACAGTTGCGGTAAAAATATGTCACTAATGTTAGATACGACCTCAATAAAATGGACTAGTTGCACACTTATATGTTGAGGTTTTGTGTGACATTGAAGTAGCAAGTTTTCTCAAGTAACATCAAGATGATAAAGATTGTGAACATAAAGTCTTCTAGCAGGACGGCTGGTCAAATCCAAAACTTTAAACACATGTCAAAACCTCAGTGTGGCTTCTCTCCCGCTGATATTTTTACACTGGAAGTCCTGGCGTTATTGTGTGTGTGATCTCAGCGCCTAGCCTGCCTGCGCACAGCACAGCGGTGACGACAGATGAGTGAGTGTGTTTGTGTGTGTGCGTGGGTGGGGGTTGGTTGGGCTGGAAGCAAGCCTTTATCATCATGCGTTACGACTTTGCCGGGTGGGCCACACTGACTGCTGTTTCCACAAGGCAAGGCTTTCCCATACTTCAACATTGCCAACATCAAACAGTCTGTGCCCTGACTTCCCACAGCTCTGTATTCAAGGCCTGTTGGCCTCGCCTTGGCTCTCCTCCTCTCACGGGGCAGGCAGCAGGAAAGGGCATGTACAGTAGTTAGGCCCTACAGTCATTATGAGTCACATTGGTAGGACTTCCTTCTTCATCAGGCCTGCCTCTTGTTTCTCAAGACTTTACTGTAAGAACGTGAGATGGTGGAACTATTCATGTCTCCTGGTGAGTCATTCAATGTGCTCATATGCACAGCCAACAATGAAAGTTTAGTAAAGGAAGAAACCCGTATGAAACAGATTGAATGTGTTTTTTTTGTTATCTAGGAGAATTGATTCCCACTTTATAATTCATGAGGCGGAATGGGACAATATAGATTGGGGAGAGATTACAGATACTGGGTAAGATTAGAAAATAGGAACTCAAGAGCTTTCCCGTTCATTTCCTCCTCCAACTTGGAGGCTATCAAAAATCAATCAATGCACTGAGGTCTTAAATGTGTCTGATAGGTTAACAGATACCCCTACGATTCCCAAAATAGCCATAGGAATAAGATGTGGTGGCTAGTTGCTGGCTGGTAACATTAGGAAAAGTGGTAGGTTAAATGTCCCCCTCTGTCACCCTCCTCCCTCCCCCCCAACTATGTGTAGTCTGGTCAGGATTGGATATCAGGTTTTGTACCAGGATGTTCAGTGTGTTCATAGAAGCCCAGCTGATAATGGCTTCTAGTATTCTCCTGCTTCATACTGGGATTCAGAGGAGTACTCTGCAACCTGCCCGGCCAGGTGGCTTCCTGGGAGAGATCTATTTCAGACTTCCGTAGAGCGAGAGAGAAAGTGTTTTATGGAAAGGAAGGACCTTCTCTCTCTCTCTCTCTCTCCTTTCTGTTTAACAGCTCGTCCACAGCCCTATCATTTGAATGTGCTGTGGTTTGCAAGTTTTGTTCTCTGCCTAATGCCTGCCCGCTGCCTGCAGTAGGCTCCTGCTATATTCAGACGGCGACTGGCCTCTTTCAAGGGCACTGGCTCCCTTAATTCTTCTTCTTGGCTTTCCCAGGCGAATTTTCTCCTGACATCTAAGCTGCATTAAGCCACCACCTCCTGACAGTCCATCAAGACTGGGCTGGTTTTCTCCCTCTGTCTGCCAGAGATAGGTTTAGGTTGAGCCTGAGAGAGTGTCTGTCTGTGCAGCAGGCTGTATTTAAGAGGCTTGCTTCTGTTGATGGAAGAATGAAAGCCCCCTTCGAGCTTGGACTCAGAGGGATGTAGCTACTGGTCTGTTTGTGAGAAATATGGTAGCTATCTAGGGAGAGGAAGAGGGATGCTTACCGTGGTTGAGTATAATCAGCATTGTCAACTGTTATTGAGTGATGATGTTTTGGTTTGGAAAAGACAGTTTATCCATTGTACATAGTGAGTGTTTGCTCATGGATTCTTATAGGAAACCAAGCCACTTAACTTAACCATCCCCCATGCACTGCCCTCCCCTTCCCCCACCTCTCCCTTTGTTCCACGTTTTAAAGAATAAACCCCAGTCCAATCCACAAAACCTGCCTAGCTGACCAACCCTCCAAGAAAAAACAAAAACTGAGAGTCAAGCTTTAGGTTAAGGTCTTCCCGATGACTCTGTTTTCCACATAGGCTGGAGCCAATTAAGTGAAACAGTGCTATGATGCCGTTTCAAAATCAATGTATAGCCCAGCTGGAAGGATAGAGGGAGGAGAAGATTGACATATTTTCTTGGAGTAAGAACACAGCTTGTCTTTGGGGAGGCTGTATGTTGGTCAGGTCCCTGAGGAGTATATTGTTACATTTCCGCTGTACCTTTTCTCTCTTCCTTCCCTCTGTCTCCCAACACCCTTCTCCACCAGCCTCCGCTGGGCTCTGAATAAGATTCAGCATAGGTCATTGTGTCTGAAAACAGATAGATGCTAATAGTGGGATCTAACAATATGTGGAAGATCACCTCTGGGTCACCCATCTCATCATTTCCACCAGCTCCCCTCCTCCAGGGAGCTTGGTGGGCCAGGCCAGGCAGGGGGATGCGGGACGGAAAAGCAGGGAGAGGAGGGAGCTATAGGTGGCCTTGGTGAGTCACGCCGATTTGTTTTAGGGCGTTGTGTTGTGTTCAGGTTGTTCTGAACCATGGAGGGAGGATGTTTGGAAGGACAGGCGTGACTCAAAGATGAGAAGATGAGCAGAGGGAGGGAGGGTGGGAGGGAGGGAGGGGGAGAGGAGAAAAGGAGAAAAGGTCACTTCTGAGGTAGAGGAGTAGAGAAGTGTTCTGGTGATGGAGCTCCGATAAGGCCTTGTCTTGTCATAGGGCTATAACTATATGGTCCGTTCATGCACCTGCACCTTATAGTCAGATTGTCCAAGTTCTTTTCTAGATAAGGTATTCTGTTCATGTGTTAGAAGTACATCATAAACTGTGTGTGTATGTGGTGCGAGTGTGTGTCTCCGTGCCTGTGTGCCTAGCACACTGCTCAAAGCAATTGGTCAATATGTTTCTTTTTCCAGAACCCTGCTCTATACCCACCTCATCAAGATGGTAGTTAATCAGCCAGTCAGACACTACTGGAAATCATTGTTCTTTAATTGTATTGAGGATTTGGGAGTGGAAAGAATTGAAAAATTACTGACTTGTCATGTCAATATGAGAGCATCTCCCCATCTATAAAACCAGCCTGCTGTCTCCCTACTTCAAATCAAAGCTTTTTGTATACAGGCAGGAGTCTTCTCGTAAATGAAGGAAATAAATAATTTCAGAGCAGAATGTGTAAATCGAATTGTATATTATAAAACTGAAAGACAATAGTGAATAGAGGGACTATTTGTTTCCGTGACCTATAAATCCTAGCCTGGGAGCGCATTAAGCTGGTGGAGTGTTTCTGCACCTTTGTAATCTCTTTCTGATACAGACAGGCACATATAGGAGGGGTGCCAAGGTGTGTTTGAGAAATGGGGGAGATGGATTTGCAGATATTTTCTTTGTCCTATTGTTTCTGTGTGTGTGTGTGTGTTTGTATTTGAGAGAGAGTGACAAAGATTGTGTGAGTGTGTGTGTCCAGTGAAAATAAAGTGTGTGTGTATTGTGTCGTGACCGTCATTGTTCTTCATCCGCTGGCCGCCTTTGTGCTTCAAGTGCCCCTGCAGCATGGTGATCGTGACTGACTGGGCTAGCGTGTGGGAGGCGGTGGAAGCCAGGAATATCACAACAGATAGAAAAATAGCCCAATGTCAAATGTAGGTAATTAGCACAACACAACTGTACAGAAGGTGTGGGTGGGTTTCGTTTTCTCACCACTGTTCAAAGGCATCAGGGCTGCGGACTATGTTATGACCAGCCTGGCCCCCTGATGTACCCATTCTAAATTAGATGGGTTGAGACCAGTTGGAACTAGTGTAGATGTAATGTTCATTTGCTATGATGGCATCACATATAGCTCCCGTTTTGTACTCCCTCTGTGTAAATAGTACACTTCAAGCTCTACCGGCTACCGCATCTCAGCGCTGCGGAATAATAATGAATGGGGATCTACTCCAAATGTTGTTTTATTCATCTACGTTCCTTTCAATTTTGTGTCCTGTTGTAGAGCCAGCATGTGGTTAAGCCTGGCCCTCGTTCTCTCTCCCCCGCCCCCCTTATCGCAGAGACTAGTCAGAACGTATTAATTCAGTTGGAATCAAAGACTTTGTGCATTGGTGTTGCACCATCTTTGATCGCCTAGAGAATGGAGAGTGTGTATGAGAGAGGGATGCATCCGTGATAGCAGCGGGAGCTGTAATACGTCAAGGCGAGCGAATAGACTGGATTGCTTTTCCTCTGTTGCCTTAGAACCTTCAAAGCCATTGTGCTTGGCTGGAAGCATAGGTAATGTAGAGGGCCGG
>QNTS01013885.1:0-23315 GCA_003317085.1 Hucho hucho
GGGACATGTTATATACAGCTCCTTCTAGAGAACGGGGACATGTTATATACAGCTCCTTCTAGAGAACGGGGACATGTTATATACAGCTCCTTCTAGAGAACGGGGACATGTTATATACAGCTCCTTCTAGAGAACGGGGACATGTTATATATAGCTCCTTCTAGAGAACGGGTCCAATGAATCTTATGTGTAATGTGATGGAACTGAGAGTCTTAATGTAATGAACTGAGAGTCATAATGTAATGAACTGAGAGTCATGATGTAATGAACTGAGAGTCATGATGTAATGAACTGAGAGTCATCATGTAATGAACTGAGAGTCATCATGTAATGCTACTCTTAACCCTGACTCTTCCCCCCCACCCTCCAAATAAGGAGCATTGGACTCCTCCATTGCAACGGGTATTTCTGATCTTTGTTTATGTAGGCCGTCATTGTAAATAAGAATATGTTCTAAACTGACTTGCCTAGTTAAATAAAGGTTAAATAAAAATAAATACAATTATTCAGGATACTCTAAAGTCGTTCCAACAGATAAAGACTGATTTTAATATACCCAATAAGCATTTTTTTTTTTAAGTATCTCCAATTTAGACATTTTGTCGAGGGCAAGAAGAAAGTGGGTAAACTATGTTTTCAAATTAGAGGTTTAATTTTTTTTTTATTATAATCCTACTGCTCGGAAGGGGTTTAATCTTTGACGTATATTATATCTTGTCAAGCAGAAGTGCCTCATCCTATGCCGCATTTAGACATATTTGGGAGAGAGACATTGGGAGTCCATTTGGTGATGGAAGACTGGACTGCTAACTGCGAAAGGATCTACTCCGATGTACCTCTATAAACATTCAATAACTCAATTTTTTTAAATCTTTCATTCCAGTTCCAGTTGAACTTGTCTAGTTCGCCTTAACAGAATGTTTACTGGTGCATCACATATGTTTCAAATGTCAACAAGATACTGGTACCTTTCTGCATGTATTTTGGCAACAGAATCCAGTTTTATTATTAAGCTATAGTTTTGGCAAGACGGTTAGGACATCTACTTTGTGCATGACAAGTAATTTTTCCAACAATTGTTTACAGACACTTATTTCATTTAAAATTCACTGTATCACAATTCCAGTGGGTCAGAAGTTTACATACACTAAGTTGACTGTGCCTTTAAACAGCTTGGAAAATTCCAGGAAATGATGTCATGGCTTTAGAAGCTTCTGATAGACTAATTGACATCATTTGAGTCAATTGGAGGTGTACCTGTGGGTGTATTTCAAGGCCTATCTTCAAACTCAGTGCCTCTTTGCTTGACATCATGGAAAAATCGAAAGAAATCAGCCAAGATCTCAAAACAAATTGCAGACCTCCACAACTCTGGTTCATCCTTGGGAACAATTTCCAAATGCCTGAAGGTACCACGTTCATCTGTACAAACAATAGTATGCAAGTATAAACACCATGGGACCACGCAGCCGTCATACCACTCAGGAAGGAGACACGTTCGGTCTCCTAGAGATGAATGTACTATGGTGTGAAAAGTGCAAATCAATCCCAGAACAACAGCAAAGGACCTTGTGAAGATGCTAGAGGAAACCGGTACAAAAGTATCTATATCCACAGTAAAACAAGTCCTATATTGACATAACCTGAAAGGCAGCTCAGCAAGGAAGAAGCCACTGCTCCAAAACTGCCACAGAAAAGCCAGACAACGGTTTGCAACTGCACATGGGGACAAAGATTGTACTTTGAGAAATGTCCTCTGGTCTGATGAAACAAAATTAGAACTGTTTGGCCATAATGACCATCGTTATGTTTGGAGGAAAAAGATGGAAGCTTGCAAGCCGAAGAACACCATCCCAACCGTGAAACACGGGGGTGGCGGCATCATGTTGTGGGGTTGCTTTGCTGCAGGAGGGACTGGTGCACTTCACAAAATAGATGGCATCATGAGGAAGTAAAATTATGTGGATATATTGAAGCATCATCTCAAAACATCAGTCAGGAAATGGACATTGACCCCAAGCATACTTCCAAAGTTGTGGCAAAATGGCTTAAGGACAACAAAGTCAAGGCATTAGAGTTGCCATCACAAAGCCCTGACCTCAATCCTATAGAAAATTTGTGGGCAGAACTGAAAAAGCGCGTGCGAGCATCGGTCACTCCACCTTCTCGGGAGCCCCACTTACACCCCCCCCGGAACGCTTCAATGGAGAGCCGAGCACCTGTCGGGCGTTTCTAGCCCTCGTTTTTGGAGCTTCAGCCCTCCTCCTTTCCCCTCGGATCGCTTCAAGATACCCTACCTCATCACGCTGATGTCCGGGAGGGCTCTCACCTGGGCTACCGCTGTATGGTAACAACAGCCGGCCATATACATTAGTCTGGGGAGGGGTTCGTGGGAGAAGTGAAAACGTTTTTTTTTTATATCCCATTCTCTGGGAGAGAAGCTGCCCGGAAGCTAATCCAGCTTCGGCAGGACTCCCGCCGTGTGTGCGGTGGATTTCCACACGTTGACAGCGGAGAGAGTGCTTGGAACCAGAAAGCACTGTTCGATATGTTCCCGCACGGCGTCTCGGAGGTGGTCAAGGACGAGCTTGCCGCTCGTGAGTTACCTACTGATCTCGATTCCCTCATCGCTTTCACCATCCGAATCGATGGGCGACTACGGGAACGACGGAGGGAGAGGAAATTCGACTTCGCTCGCACGTCCAGGGATTCCAACTTGCCTCCGAGTCATCCCGGAAGTCCCAGACGATCCCGTTGCTGAGAGAACCCGAGGCTTCCCGACCTTCCCCGAGAGTCGCCGATGAAGGCTGAGTCACCGCTTCCCGAGCCTATGCAACTAGGTAGAGCTGGGCTGTCGCCAGTGGAACGGCAAAACAGGATCGTCATAAAGAGTTGTCTGTATTGTGGGACTCTTCGGTCATTTTGTGTCCTCTTGTCCTTTAAAAAGACCAGGCTCACTGGTAGAAGCGAGTACTCTGGTGGACCATATGGAGAACTTTCCTGCTTCCCTTGCTCACACCCCTTTTCATGCCATTCTGCTGTGGGGAAACCAGTCTAAATCTCTCCGGGTCCTCATTGACTGTGGCCGATGAGAGCTTTTTGAGCGCTACCCTGGCTTCCGAGCTGAACATCCCCACTCAGCTCCTCTCCATTCCCATGGATGTTAGAGCACTGGACGGGCACTCTATAGGCCGGGTCACTCATATTACCACTCCCATCAACCTACGGGTGTCAGGGAATCACAGCGAGACTATTCAACTCCTGCTCATCAAGTCTCCTCAGAATCTCGTTGTTTTGGGATTCTCCTGGCTCCATCGACACAATCCCCTCATCAACTGGTCTACTGGTGCCATCATGGGCTGAAGTCCGTTCTGCCACGCCCATTGTCTGAAGTCAGCGCAACCTGCCCTGGGACGTCTTTCTGGGGGCTCGGAAGGTGCCCCGGACCTCTCCGCCATTCCCACGGAGTACCAGGACCTTCGGGAGGTGTTCAACAAGGCCCGGCCACTTCACTTAACACCGCACCAACCATATGACTGCGGGATTGACCTTCTCCCTCGCACCACTCCACCCCGGGGACGACTGTACTCGCTGTCGGGACCAAGGCTATGGACACCTACATTGGGAACTCCCTAGCGGCAGGATTTATACGTCCTTCATCCTCTCCCGCCGGCACAGCGTTCTTCTTTGTGGAGAAGGACAAGACCCTGCGCTCATGCATCGACTAGCGGGGACTCAATGACATAACGGTGAAGAACCGCTACCCGCTACCACTCATCTCCTCGACCTTCGAGCCGCTCCAGGGGGCCACCGTGTTTTCCAAGCTGGATCTACGGAACGTCTACCACCTGGTGTGGATACGGGAGGGGGATGAGTGTAAGACCGCCTTCAACACGGCCAGCGGCCACTACGAGGACTTGGTCAACGCCCCTGTGTTCTCTGTTTGACTGTTGCCAGTTCATTTTGTTCATTCATACCTACCAGCGTTTTTCCCCTTTGCTCCTGTCCTGTCTATAGTGCCTGTTTTCTAGTTTTCTAACTTTCTGCCTGCCCTGACTGAGCCTGCCGGCCGTCCTGTACCATTGACTGCTCAAATTAATACATTTTTGTTACTTCGACATTGTCTGCACCCGGGTCTTACCCTCAAATGTGTTACTTTAAGACATGAAGGTCAGTCAATCCGGAAAATTTCAAAAACTTTGAAAGTTTCTTCAAGTGCAGTCGCAAAAAACATCAAGCGCTATGATGAAACTATCATGAGGACCGCCACAGGAAAGGAAGACCCATAGTCCTGCTGCAGAGGATAAGTTCATTCAAGTTAACTGCACCTCAGATTGCAGCCCAAATAAATTCTTCACAGAGTTCAAGTAACAGACACATCTCAACATCAACTGTTCAGAGAAGACTGCGTAAATCAGGCCTTCATGTTGGAAAAGCATTCCAGGTATAGCTGGTTGAGAGAATGCCAAGAGTGTGCAAAGCTGTAATTAAGGCAAAGGGTGGCTACTTTGAAGAATATAACATATTTTGATTTGTTTACATTTTTTTTTTGGTTACTACATGATTCCATATGTGTTATTTCATAGTGTTGATGTCTTCGCTACTATTCTACAATGTAGAAAATAGTAAAAATAAAGAAAAACCCTTGAATGAGTAGGTGTTGACTGGTACTGTACATATTACGTCAACTACCTCGTACCCCTGCACATTAACTCGGTACTGGTACTCCTTGTATGTATAGCCTTGTTATTTTACTGTGTTACTATTAACTTATTGGTTATTTGGTTAAGGGCTTGTAAGTAAGCATTTCACTGGAAAGTCTACACCTGTTGTATTCGGCGCATGTGACAAATACACGTGATTTGCCTTGGCTCGGACAAGGCTACTTTATTTTAAATCAATTTACAGTTAACACACACAGTACCAGACCTTGGTTCAAATATTATTTAAATTAAATTCACATACATTGAAGTAAGTATTCAGATATATTTTATTTGAAAATACAAGTATTGGAATGTGTTGCAATGTATTTGAAAATACTCAAATACACAGATTATTTTCAAATACAAATTAATACTCCCATGCATTTGGACCCAGGTCCTTAAGAGTATTTTAAATAATGTATTTGGAAAATATTGTAGCGACCTTAACCCAAGAGAGGCGTGTACACGTGAGGGACTTGGTATAGAGAAGCTTGGGAACTCGCTCTCCCGAAGGAAGGGGGGATAATGGAGCGACCTTAACCGAACATCTAGCAACCGCAACAAGAGGTTCAGACCTCTTGGCGTAACGGTTAGGTTAAGGTGTTGCTGGACACGAGTTCGAGTGCTGGTCGGGGCTACCGCCCAATTTGCTACAATACTTTCAAATACATCCAATAAAAGTCGTTGATTTCTGCCATATTATTAGGAAATACTCAAAATACAGTAAATAGGTCTATTTAAATAAAGCATAAAATACACATGTCTATATAGTACTATGTCTAGGGTATATGTGTTAACTTTAAATCAGCTTACTCCTGACCCTGTTTTACAACATTAGAGTTGTAGGTTTGGTATCGAGAATAAACCGATTAAAATTGGGACAAACTGGAACAACTAAAACACATTAACCAGTGGTATTCTACGACGCTAGGTAGATCTCTGGATTTTCTAAAACTAGCCAGCTTCATTTAGCTTCACATTCCAACTCGGGGGCTTCATCTGTAATTTAGCACACATGTCTCATCATCACGTGTAGTGGTATTTTAAACACATCCCCCCCAATATTTCTCTAACGAAGGGGACGATGATGCAATCTTTGCGAAAGAGGGAGGGAATCTGATTAGAAACGCGATAAATTGAGTTAGTTTGCCCAGGAACAGGTTAATATCGAAGGATACGTTGCTGTATAAATGTACCTGGCTAAATGGTGAGTTGGTTACCCCGAGTTGACCTCGCCGACTACTCTAACCTGATTCACAGTATTGGGGTCAGGGGAAGAACGGATTACTCTCCCACCTCTTGAGGGCATACGATGTACCACCTGGACGGGTCATACATCACGGATCTGGTGATATGGATTATACTTTACATGGATAGATGAACTCTGGTCATGTAAATTAAAATTACGCGTATTACCTTTGCAGTAAAATCATTTAACTTGTGTCCTAAAATCGTGCAACAGACTGGCGTCCTGTCCAGAGGGTGTATGCCTGCCTGCCTGTCCATCATGCTGCCTCACGCTACATAAACAACAGATACAGAGCATTCAGAAAGTATTCAGACCCCTTGACTTTTTCCACATTTTGTTACGTTACAGCCTTATTCTACAATGGATTAATTTTTTTTTTTTAAATCCTCAGCAATCTACACACAATACTCCACAATGACAAAGTGGAAAAAGGTGTTTAGAAAGGTTTGCAAATACAAAAATACCTTATTTACATAAGTATTCAGACCCTTTTGCAATGAGACTCGAAATTGAGCTCAGGTGCATCCGGTTTCCATTGATCCTCCTTGAGATATTTCAACAACTTGATTGGAGTCCACCTGTGGTTAATTCAATTGATTGGACCATCTCTGCAGCACTCCACCAATCAGGCCTTTATGGTAGAGTGGCCAGACTGAAGCCACTCCTCAGTAAAAGCCCCGTTGGAGTTTGCCAAAAGGCACCTAAAGGACTCTCAGACCATGAGAAACAAGATTCTCTGGTCTGATGAAACCAAGATTGAACTCTTTGGCCTGAATGCCAAGCGTCACGTCTGGAGGAAACCTGGCACCATCCCTACGGTGAAGCATGGTGGTGGCAGCATCATGCTGTGGGGATGTTTTTCAGCAGCAGGGACTGGGAGACTAGTCAGGGTCGAGGGAAAGATGAACAGAGTGAAGTACAGAGAGATCCTTGATGAAAACCTGCTCCAGAGCGCATAGGACCTCAGACTGGGATGAAGGTTCACCTTCCAACAGGACAACAACCCTAAGCACACAGCCAAGACAACGCAGGAGTGGCTTCGGGACAAGTCTCTGAATGTCCTTGAGTGGCCCAGCCAAAGCCCGGACTTGAACCCAATCGAACATCTCTGGAGAGACCTGAAAATAGCTGTGCAGGGACGCTCCCCATCCAACCTGACAGAGCTTGAGGACCTGCAGAGAAGAATGGGAGACTCTCAAATACAGGTGCGCCAAGTTTGTAGCGTCATACCTAAGAAGACTCGATTCTGTAATCGCTGCCAAAGGTGTTTCGACAAAGTACTGAGTAAAGGGTCTGAATACTTATGTAAATGTGATGTTTTTTTGGGGGGTTTTATATATGAGCAAAAAATTCTATAAAACTGTTTTTGCTTTGTCTTATGGGGTAGTGTGTAGATTGATAAAAAAAATGTCATCCATTTTAGAATCAGGCTGTAATGTAACAAAATGTGGAAAAGTCAAGGGGTCTGAATACTTTCTGAAGGCACTGTAGGCTCCTGCCCTATGGGCCATTCTGGCTCAGATAAGACCACTTACTTTTCAGTTCACACAGTTCTATAGGTCTAGTATGCCTATCTAGTATAACTTGGCCCATACAGGTATCAAACCCTCAACACCAGTGTTGTAACACAGGGTCAGGAATAAGCTGATTAAAGTTGGATCAACAAACAAACCTGACATATTGGCCCTGTTCAAAAACTTTAGGAGGAAGATCGGAAGGACAGAAGGATGGTATTTCTGAAGTTTTCAAGAAGGAACATACTATACATAAGACCACTTCTAAGGTCTGAAAACATCTAACAAACTTTGATTTTGTAGTGAAATGTCACTTCATGGTTGATAACAGATTAGTTATTGAGCTCAGCAAAAGGGGTGAGTTTTCTCATCATGGTTTGAGAAATCAAACAACAAATCAGGAAAAGGCTAGGTCTGGTACGAAAATAGTTTATTATTAAAAACAATTCCCTATCGCTGAAATATTGGAGATTTTATTCCAATGTTTCTTTCTTTTAACTTAAAAATGAAACAAACTTCTCATATCCTAAGCCTTGCTGTAACATTTACCAATTAAAAAAACCCATTACAGCAAAGAAAAGGGCCTTTTGTTCATTTTTCCTGTCGTGATGCTCAAAATTAACAACATATTGAGTGGCAACTGGCAATAAAAAGCATATTTACAGCATCTAACGCCCTCAGACCTCTCTTTTCTCTTCATCTGGGTCGTATTCATTAGTGCACACCGTAGCAAAACGCTTTGCAGCGGAAAGCGAAGAATGAGCGTTTCTTATTGGACAAGTTCAGGTAGCTCCTCCCTGTTTCAGACCATTTTATTTAATTTGGTACCTAATGAATACAACCCTGAATTGAACTTGGTTTGTCAGTGTTTAAAAACAACATTCCAGCTCCAAAGTGGGCGTGGTTACTCAAGAGGTCAGGGGTCAGAGTCAGTCAGATAAAAACACTAAAACAGTCCTTTCAGTTACAGTATAGACTCCTGGCTTCCTTTCCTTGTTTTCTTTACTTTGTCTGCAACAGATTGGACAAGTGAACACATCTACCGCATTGCTTTGTTTGTGTCACAACTGGCTCCCTACCTTGAATAGAATGCATCCGTCGTCTTTTCAGACCAGAGCAGAAAGTGGAGGAGACGAGGAGAGATTATTTAGATGACCCTGTCCCAACAACACTTTTAAAAAAAATAAACGTCCTTTCCTCGTCTCCTTTCCTTCATGACCACTGATGGGTATAAGGACTGGATGGGTTTTAGTTGACATCATATTACTGCTGATGCCTAGCACATCTTCTCTGTAGTGTGGTCACGAAGGAGAGGAGACAAGCGAAGGAGGCCATTGAGAGACTATTACGGAAAATATGTAGAAGTGACCTGTAACCACTGATTCAGGAACAGATATTGAATACATCCCAAATGGCACCTTACAGTACACTGACCAGGGCCCCCAGGGGACATATCCAGTGCCTTCGGGAAAGTATTCAGACCCCTTGACTTCAATTTTGTTACAGCCTTATTCTAAAATGTATTAAATTGTTGTTTTATAAACACCAATCTACACACAATACCCCATACATTTTAGCAAATATATATATATATAAAAAAAACAATACAGAAATACCTTATTTACGTAAGTATTCAGACCCTTTGCTAGCAGACTCTAAATTGAGACCAGGTGCATCCTGTTTCCATTGATCATCCTTGAGGATGTTTCTACAACTTGATTGGAGACATTTTGATTGGACATGAAAAACATCCCCACATGGATATAAATTCAATTGATTGGACATGATTTATGAAAGGCACACACCGGTCTATATAAAGGTCCCACAGTTGACAGTGCATGTCAGAGCAAAAACCAAGCCATGAGGTCGACGGAATTGTCCATAGAGCTCTGAGACAGGAATGTGTCGAGGCATAGATCTGGGGAAGGGTACCAGAAATGTCTGCAGCATTGAAGGTCCCCAAGAACACAGTGGCCTCCATCTTTCGTAAATGGAAGAAGTTTGGAACCACCAAGACTCTTCCTAGAGCTGGCTGCCCAGCCAAACTGAGCAATCGGGGGAGAAGGGCCTTGGTCAGAGTGGTGACCAAGAACCTGATGGTCACTCTGACAGAGCTCCAGAGTTCCTCTGTGGAGATGGGAGAACCTTCCAGAAGGACAACCATCTCTGCAGCACTCCACCAATCAGGCCTTTATGGTAGAGTGGCCAGACGGAAGCCACTCCTAAGTAAAAGGCACATGACAGCCCGCTTGGAGTTTGCCAAAAGGCACCTAAAGGACTCAGACCATGAGAAACAAGACTCTCTGGTCTGATTAAACTAAGAATTAACTCTTTGGCCTGAATGCCAAGCATCACGTCTGGAGGAAACCTGGCACCATCCCTATGGTGAAGCATGGTGGTGGCAGCATCATGCTGTGAGAATGTTTTTCAGCGGCAGGGACTGGGAGACTGGTCAGGATCGAGGGAAAGATGAACGGATCAAAGTACAGAGAGATCCTTGATGAAAACCTGCTCCAGAGCGCACAGGACCTCAGACTGGGGCGAAGGTTTACCCTCCAACAGGACAACAACCCTAAGCACACAGCCAAGACAACGCAGGTGTGGCTTCGGGACAAGTCTCTGAATGTCCTTGAGTGGCCCGACCAGAGCCCGGACTTGATCCCGATCGAACATCTCTGGAGAGACCTGAAAATAGCTGTGCAGCAACACTCCCCATCCAACCCAAGAGGTTGAGAGGATCTGCAGAGAAGAATGGGAGAAACTCCCCAAATACAGGTGTGCCAAGCTTATAGCGTCATATCCAAGAAGACTCGATTCTGTAATCGCTGCCAAAGGTGCTTCAACAAAGTACTGAGTAAAGGGTCTGAATACTTATGTAAATGTGATATTTCAGTTTTTTATTTGTTTGCAAACATTTCTAAAAAACTGTTTTTTGCTTTGTAATTATGGAATATTGTCTGTAGATTGTTTAGGGGGGGGGAAAAAACGATTCAATCAATTTTAGAATAAGGCTGTAACGTAACAAATTGTTGAAAAAGTCAAGGGGTTTGAATACTTTCCGAATGCTCTGTAATATTACCATCCCCTATGGCTAAGGTTACAATTGGAGGGATTAACGGGAATCTGATTCTAGATCTGTGGTTGAGTGGCAACATCAAACTAGCCTGGTCCCAGATCCGTTTGTGCTCTTGCCAGCTCCATTGCTGTAAATGTCAAGCCAAACATGACAATTCCATAAGGAGTTGGTGACAGGAGTTGTAAAGAAGGCAGAAACAGACTGGCACCTAGGCTAACATCAAAAAAAGGTTTCATTTGGTAGCCACTAGCCTATGACGGCTTCAGTCTCCTGTGTCTCAGTCGCCTGTGTTTTCTCTATGGGGTGAGGTTGAGTTGTAGGTTCAGATACACACGCCACAGATGGTTCTGTAGCAGTCACTTCAACATGGAGGCCAGAGGGTTCTGATTCCACCTTCTGTTGGGATTGGAAGGGTTCTACAGTGGAATCTTTAGAATCTGTAGGAGGTTCTTTAGAGGGTTCTGTCGTAGCAGCAGCAACAGCAGTAGTAGGTGGGGGGTTTTCTGTGTTGTTGTTGTCGTCGTCAGAGTTCCGGAGCTTGAGTTCCATGTTCTCTGGTTCTGCCTCGGCTTTGTCTCCTAGTCGATCGTCTGTGTCCCAACGAGATGTCCTCTCTCTGTTCCTTGGTCGCCTCTGCCTCTCTCCCTCTCCTCCCTCACTCCTTCCGCGCCCCCTCTCTCCTCTCCCTCCTACCTCTCCTCTACCTCTCCCCCTCTCTCCTACCCCCCTTTCTCCTACCTCTCCTCTACCTCTCCCCCTCTCTCCTACCCCCCTTTCTCCTACCTCTCCTCTACCTCTACCCCTCTCTNGCATTGAAGATGAAACGTGGCTGGGTCTTTCAGCATGACAATGATCCCAAACACACCGCCCGGGCAACGAAGGAGTGGCTTCGTAAGAAGCATTTCAAGGTCCTGGAGTGGCCTAGCCAGTCTCCAGATAGAAAATCTTTGGAGGGAGTTGAAAGTCCGTGTTGCCCAGCGACAGCCCCAAAACATCACTGCTCTAGAGGAGATCTGCATGGAGGAATGGGCCAAAATACCAGCAACAGTGTGTGAAAACCTTGTGAAGACTTACAGAAAACGTTTGACCTCTGTCATTGCCAACAAAGGGTATATAACAAAGTATTGAGATAAACTTTTGTTATTGACCAAATACTTATTTTTTTCCACCATAATTTGCAAATAAATAAATTAAAAATCCTACAATGTGATTTTCTGGATTTCTTTTTCTCATTTCGTCTGTCATAGTTGAAGTGTACCTATGATGAAAATTACAGGCCTCATCTTTTTAAGTTGGAGAACTTGCACAATTGGTGGCTGACTAAATCCTTTTTTGCCCCACTGTGTGTGTGTGTGTGTGTGTGTGTGTATATATATATATATATATATAGCGATTCAATGTTCCAAACATATTGCTCAGCATATGTCTGCTGCAGAGGGACAAGAGAGTCGTGAGAACAAATGCAGAGTTTTGGTGCGGGTACAGCCAACTAGCGCAAAAATACAATTGCGATATTGTCCAAACTAGTGTCAAAAAAAATATTCAGATATTTAACTATCGATCCCCCCCCACCCAAATTCCTCGCTACTCGCCGCCTCCTCAAAAAACATTGGATGAGGTCAGAACATCAAAGGTTTTGAGAGGAGAGAAGATGTGAGGAGACAAGGAAATGGAGATTCTCCCATAGACTATCAGAAGATAAAAAGGGCAAGACCGACAAAGAGTTATACATGCTATGGTTCATTACATTAACTCAGTTGAGATTAGAATTGTATGTGCTTGATTATAACCATTCTATAACACTGATGGGTCCTGGTATAACTGTCCGTAGAACAGTTGCACCATTAGGTCATTACTAGTGTGACCCTCTAGCACAATCGCTTTCAAAACTCTCCTCTGGGATCACCCAAAACGTTTCACAATTGTGTCGTCTCCCTGAACTATGTACATGAAACAGCTGGGAATATCCAAAGTTTGAAAACTCCTTGTCTAGCAGGCCTAACTCCTTGAGTCATTGGTGGCAAGACTAACCGGACATCATCAGTGGGTCCTCCGTGGGTCTTGTCGTGGGGGTTGAAGTGGGGTCCGGCACTCATACAGCCATTGGTGTTGTCTCCGAAGACGTGGACGTGGAAACCATGTTCCCCCGGGGTCAGACCTGAGATCTCGCCGGTCAGCTTCACTGGAGCACTGTCCCCCTACAGACAGACAAGTTATAGGCCTACACACACACACACACACACACGCTGCTCTCCACAAGCGTTCTATACACCATTAGTTTGTGTATCTTACGGTCTGCGAACTACCATCTGCTAGTTTCTTTCCTTAGCAAGGTGTTGCTAAACTAATGTGTTAGCCCCCTAACGCTATCTAGCTTGCTGACAACAGCAAACGTAGCTTGCTAGCTAATACTGCCTGGTACCAGTGCTGGTGTATGGCTAGTGGTGCACAAACATGCTTATCTTATCAGAGAGGAATAGGAGAAGCATGACTATGTTGACTAGCTAGATAAAGTAAGAAAACATGTAATTAAACATCTATACAGAACAAAAAATATTAAACGGGTTACGAATGTAATTAGAACAGTAAAAAAAAAAAAAAGGTTGTCGTCATACCTGTGGTATACGGTCTGATATACCACGGCGGTCAACCAATCAGTATTCAGAGCTCGAACCACCCAGTTCATAATCTCGATTTTAAGGGTGTTCCTAGATTCATTCTGGAGCGCACACTGGAAGCTCTAGTCGATGAGCCGCTCTGACCACACAACGGCAGTCAAGCACCCAAACTAACTAGCTAAAGTTGTCCAGCTAATTCTAGACACCTCACTCAGACCATTGTAGTCGCCCCTAGCAGAGCTGGTTAGGCTGTTGTCATGTTATCCAGAGTGAATTTACGAACGCACCCTAAGTATCAGTGTTTGGCATGACAGCACCAGACAGACACTCAGGCTGGTATAGCACCAACAACACAACTGTAGCTAGAGGTTTGGCAAACCTCTGAAATGTTGAGGGATTAACTGTCAACTAGTTAGTTTGATGTCCCCAAAGACTTTACACGCCTTCTTCGTGTAAATTTGGCATGATTGTTAATTAGATGAACACACACACACACACACACACAGACCAGGTTCAAGGGGGGAGGGGGGGGCAATCTGGTCCCAGATCTGTATGTGTTCTCTGTTGGCATGAGAGCAGAACCGGGACTGGCACACAGGATACAATGACTCAACAAAAAAAATAATCTGTTACACACCGTGTGGTAGTAGCTACAGTAAACGTGTCTGTAGCTTGCATTTGGTTTTCGTAACGTCAGCTAGCTCCGGTTTGTTAAAAACACACACACACACACACACTTAACGTTTTTAACTAGGGTGTAACAGGCTAGCTAGCATTTAACGCATATAAAATGTCCCTCTGTTTACAGAATATTAGTTACGGCTAAGGTATCTAGCTAAATTGAGTTAATCATTTACGAGACGACTGGTTCACACGCACACGCTGTGGCTACGGTAGCTAACGTCAACAGGCGATCAAACTAAAATCGTTTACAATGACTGAATGAAATGAATGAAACTGGCGTTAGGCGGATACAAAAGCCATCTAGTTAAACGTCGACAGACAACAAAAAAATAATGATAATTATCTAGTAAGTTATCTGCGAGAGTTTTGATAAATAACGTGACATTTAGCTAAGATAGCTAACGTTAGCTCGTTGGACGAGGCCCCATCTACCACACAGACTGCGTATCAAAGTGCAATGCATGCATTTCGCCTGTTAAACCAAACATATATATATATATATATTATTTTTTTTTTACCTCCTGCTCAAAGAATACGGTCCCGGTAACTTCACCGGTTCCTTTTAGTACACAAACAGCCTTGAGTGCCATCTCTACGCGTCCTACTCGTCTGACCTAAAAGATCTCAAGTAATTTCTGCCAGCTAGAAGTCAAGTTTATGTCGTCTAATTAGTGTCCAATCAGGGGCGAGGGGGGATGGCTGAGCAGAGATCTGATTGGCTGACGAGAAGACTTGTTTGTTAAGACTTATACCGTTAGAATGATACATCACTTTGGGGGAACACCATGTACAAACAGTGGCAACCTGTCATTCAGGGCAGGTGAGTCCCACCTTGTTTAGCAACAAATAAAAGGCAGCTCCAAAATGCAAGGTGTTTTTCAGCCTAGCTCAGTGCTTTCTGTGGTGGTGGGGTAAGCCAGCGGAAAATACCGAGCGTTGGGGTTTTGGTAATGTTCTTTAGTTGCACTGTGATTAACTCAGGGTTCTGTCACTCATGGGGACACTACTTCACCGCAAAATCTACGGGGAGAGCTCGGTAATTCAAGCCCCTTGGGTGCTGCCATAGAGTTCCATTAGAAGTTCCCATCGAAGAAGCCTCAAGGTCATTGGCCACATGTCAAATCACTTTATATCTACCGTAGCTTTGATTGGACTGATCATACTTTCAAAATCTTAGCTAGCAGTCTTCATCATGAATCAAGTCGACAATCTACAGGCAAATCCTTTTCAATCCTTGTCAAATGAAGAGAAATTATAGATAAAACGTATCGGTGCTCATCGGCCATTGGACATAAACATTACACAACAAGTTGGAAATCACAAATTCAACAATGAATGGCTTTGGAAGGAATCAGTGGCTAACTGCAAGCATTGCAAAGCAATCACTAGCCTGTTATTCAGTGGAGTGGGTGTGTGGTCCAAGTCTGGGTTTAAGGGTCTCTTTTCCAACTTGTTAGGGCTAGGGTCCTTTTTTCTCATTTTCCGCATGACTGACATGCCCAAAGTAAACTGCCTGTTGCTCAGGCCCTGAAGCCAGGATATGCATATAATTGGTACCATTGGAAAGAAAACACTTTGAAGTTTGTTGAAATGTTTAATGTAGGAGACTATAACACAATAGATACAGTAGGAGAAAATCCAAAGAAAAAACCTGATTTTTTCTTTTTTTGAGAGCCCATGCTCTTACAATGGAAAGTATATTGAAATAATGAATTCTAGCTCCCAGGATGCAATTCCTATGACTTCCACAGGTTATCAGTAGTCTATGTTCAAGGTTTCAGGCTTGTAACTTCCAAAATGAATGAGAAAGAACAGTTTTAGTACAGGGACACAGTCTTGCAAATTCATGAGCTATGAATTTTTATTAATTTATTTTACCTTTATTTAACCAGGTAGGCTAGTTGAGAACAGGTTCTCATTTACAACTGCAACCTGGCCAAGATAAAGCAAAGCAGTTCGACACATACAACAACACAGAGTTACACATGGAGTAAAACAAACATACAGTCAATAATACAGTAGAAAAACAAATCTATATACAATGTGTGCAAATGAGGTAAGATAAGTTACATAAGGCAATAAATAGGCCATGGTGGCGAAGTAATTACAATATAGCAATTAAACACTGGAATGGTAGATGTGCAGTAGATGAATGTACAAAGTAGAAATACTGGGATGCAAAGGAGCAAGATAAATAAATGAATACGGTAGGGGATGAGGTAGTTGGTTGTGCTATTTACAGATGGGCTATGTACAGGAGCAGTGATCTGTGAGCTGTTCTGACAGCTGGTGCTTAAAGCTAGTGAGGGAGATAAGTGTCTCCAGTTTCAGTGATTTTTGTAGTTCGTTCCAGTCATTGGCAGCAGAGAACTGGAAGGAAAGGTGGCCAAAGGAGGAATTGGCTTTGGGGGTGACCAGTGAGATATACCTGCTGGAGACAAGACGTACCTGCTAATATCGGTTTCCTATTGAACATACTTCTTTCCATATGAAATATTATAGTTTGATTACATTTTAGGGTATCTGAGGAGTCAATAGAAACGTATTTTGACTTGTTGAAACAAAGTTTAGGGGTAGATTTTCGGATTCCTATCTCTGCATGTTGAACGAGTGGATTACTCAAATCGATGGCGCCAATTAAACAGACATTTTGGGATATAAAGAAGGATTTTATCTAACAAAACGTTATAGCTTGGGACCTTTTGGATGACAAATCAGAGGAAGATTTAAAAAGTAAGTGAATATTTAATCGCTATTTGTGAATTTATTAAACATGTGCTGGTGGAAAAATATTTGATGTGGGGCGCCGTCCTCAAACAATCACATGGCATGCTTTCGCTGTAATGGCTACTGTAAATCGGACAGTGCAGTTAGATTAACAAGAATTTAAGCTTTCAACCGATATAAGACACTTGTATGTACATAAATATTTAATATCCATCAATCTTATGATTATTTATTTAAACTGCGCGCCCTCCAGTTTCAACAGAAGTTGTCCCGCTTGCACTGAATAAACTTCAGTTAGTGCTAAACACAGCTGCTAGAATCTTGACTAGAACCCCCAAAAATATCATATTACTCCAGTACTACAGTAGCCTCTCTTCACTGATTTCAAGGTTTTACTGCTCACCTACATAGCATTACACAGGCTTGCTCCTACCTCGCTCCGATTCCGTCCTTCCGTACATACCTACACGTACGCTACAGTCACAAGACGCAGGCCTCCTTACTGTCCCTAGAATTTCTAAGCAAACAGCTAGAGGCAAGGCTTTCTTCTATAGAAGTTTTAAAAGGATAAACATTCAACATTGGCCAAGCTATCAATCCAGCATGACTTCTGCCGCGTTCAAAACAACTGGAAACTCAGAAAAGGGAAATCTCAGACTTCAGTGAGTTCAAGACAACAAGGAACTCTGCAAAAACTATCTCCGACTGGGAACATACGTTTTGAACAGTCATCCAACTCAGAATTGCAAGTCGGGAACTCTGGCCTCTTTCTAAGGCTCCGACCTGAAGATCACGGACGTCATGATTCTACCTTGTTTTTTTCAAGGTTCCCAGTTGTCTTGAAAGCACCATAAATACAGAGAATGCCAGACTTTGATGACAACATTTGCCCACGAAGGACTGCTGCGCCACCTGTTCAAGTGCGCACAGCACAACACGTTGAGTCCAAAAATGCTGCATTAATGATGTAATATGCCAGGGAGATATGTATACCATAGCTAAGAAAGTAATACTATGTTGTGTAGTAAGCAGTTAGTAGCCCATGTGCTTCACCCTAGTAATTTGGTCCCTTTTCCCCTCATAACTTAACCTACTGACTTGGTGGTGCACATGTAGCCTATAGCCTGTTTTAGAGAAATGTCATCATCAAATATTGTAAGAGCTTTCATTGTCTGTTTATATGCCCATTTATTTATCCTACGGTTCTGACTTGGTGTACAGGGAGAATACTGTAAGAACGGCCCATGTTCTGAATTCTGTCGCTGTAAATTTCAAAAGTGCTGAACAAATAGTTAAATTCACTACGTCCATCCTAGCTCGGTCATCAATGTCTTAATCGAAATTATGGATTGCCTCTTATCCGCTCGTTGTCCCTTTATGCCAAAGTTTATACATCTCAACCGTCAGTAGAAACCACATTTGTTTAAGCAAGCCAGCCATATCAGCTATGTTTTTTTTAAAGGCAGTAAATGAGGCTGAATGAACAGTTTGGCTGCCAGACAAGGCTCCTCTGATAGCCAGGTGTAGAAGTGGTAAGGTGACCACTGCTGTGTTTAATGACGGTGTTGGAGTCGTGCTTGGCCACGCAGTCGTGGATGAACAGGGAGTACAGGAGGGGACTAAGCGCGCACCCCTGAGGGGCCCCAGTGTTGAGGATCAGAGTGGCAGATGTGTTGTTGCCTACCCTTACCACCTGGGGGCGGCCTATCAAGAAGTCCAGGATCCAGTTGCAGAGGGAGGTGTTTAGTCCCAGGGTCCTTAGCTTAATGAGCTTTGTGGGCACTATGGTGTTGAATGCTGAGCTGTAGTCAATGAACAGCATTCTCACATAGGTGTTCCTTTTGTCCAGGTGGGAAAGGGAGTGTGGAGTGCAATAGAGATTGCATCATTTGTGGATCGGTTAGGGCAGTATGCAAATTGGAGTGGGTCTAGGGTTTCTGGCATGATGGTGTTGATGTCAGCCATGACCAGCCTTTCAAAGCACTTCATGTCTACCGACGTGAGTGCTACGGGGCAGTAATCATTTAGGCAGGTTACCTTCGCTTTCTTGGGCACAGGGACTATGGTGGTCTGTTTGAAACATGTAGGTATTACAGACTCGGCCAGGGAGAGGTTGAAAATGTCAGTGAAGACACGGATTGTGGTTGTTGTGGATGGCTGTTCACAAATCTAAATGTGTATTTGAACCCAATAATGGTTGAATTCAAGAAGTTTAAGCTGCCTATCAATCATTGTTTTTAAAACCAGTGGACAGCCAGTGAAAAATGTGCTCTTGCAACATCTGCATAGTGCAGATCCCAGCCTATGGAACAACAGCTGCATAGTGCAGATCCCAGCCTATGGAACAACAGCTGCATAGTGCAGATCCCAGCCTATGGAACAACAGCTGCATAGTGCAGATCCCAGCCTATGGAATACAAGTGGGGCTTTTATTGCTCAATATAATTCATGCTGATAAAATAAATAAATCCATAGGCCTAATGGACACCTGCTCAAACTCCCACACTTTTGATAGACTTAAAAGGGGCAATCTGTAGTTGCTACATTCATGTTTTTACATATAAATACACATACATATATATACACACATATATATATATATATATATACATACATATATACATACAGTTGAAGTCGGAAGTTTACATACATGTTAGCCAAATACATTTAAACTCAGTTTTTCACAATTCCTGACATTTAATCCTGGTAAAAATTCCCTGTCTTAGGTCAGTTAGGATCACCACTTTATTTTAAGAATGTGAAATGTCAGAACAATAGTAGAGAGAATTATTTATTTCAGCTTTTATTTTTCATCACATTCCCAGTGGGTCAGAAGTTGACATACACTCAATTAGTATTTGGTAGCATTGCCTTTAAATTGTTTAACTTGGGTCAAATGTTTCGGGTAGCCTTCCACAAGCTGGGTGAATTTTGGCCTATTCCTCCTGACATAGCTGGTGTAACTGAGTCAGGTTTGTAGGACTCCTTGCTCCCACACGCTTTTTCAGATCTGCCCACAAATTTTCTATAGGATTGAGGTCAGGGCTTTGTGATGGCCACTCCAATACCTTGACTTTGTTGTCCTTAAGCCATTTTTCCACAGCTTTGGAAGTATGCTTGGGGTCATTGTACATTTGGAAGACCCATTTGCCAAGCTTTAACTTCCTGACTGATGTCTTGAGATGTTGCTTCAATGTATCCACATAATTTCCCTCCTCATGATGCCATCTATTTTGTGAAGTCCACCAGTCCCTCCTGCAGCAAAGCACCCTCACAACATGATGCTGCCACCCCCGTGCTTCATGGTTGGGATGGTGTTCTTCGGCTTGCAAGCCTCCCCCTTTTTCCTCCAAACATAACCATGGTCATTATGGCCAAACAGTTCTATTTTTGTTTCATCAGACCAGAGGACATTTCTACGATCTTTGTCCCCATGTGCAGTTGCAAACTGTAGTCTGGCTTTTTTATGGCGGTTTTGGAGCAGTGGCTTCTTTCTTGCTGAGGGGCCTTTCAGGTTATGTCGATATAGGACTCGTTTTACTGTAGATAGATACTTTTGTACCTGTTTCCTCCAGCATCTTCACAATGTCCTTTGCTGTTGTTCTGGGATTGATATGCACTTTTTGCATCAAAGTAAATTAATCTCTAGGAAACAGAACGCGTCTCCTTCCTGAGCGGTATGACGGCTGCGTGGTCCCATGGTGTTTATACTTGCGTACTATTGTTTGTACAGATGAACGTGGTACCTTCAGGCGTTTGGAAATTGCTCCCAAGGATGAACCAGAGTTGTGGAGGTCTTCCATTTTTTTCTGAGGTCTTGGCTGATTTCTTTTAATTTTCCCATGATGTCAAGCAAAGAGGCACTGAGTTTGAAGGTAGGCCTTGAAATACATCCACAGGTAGATGTCCTAACCGACTTGCCATAACTATAGTTTGTTAACAACAAATTTGTGGAGTTGTTGAAAAAACTAGTTTTAATGACTCCAACCTAAGTGTATGTAAACTCCCGACTTCAACTGTGTGTATATATATATATATATATATATATCTCCATTCATTCTTGAAAAATATAACTTATAAATCCCTCATTAGCTTAGTTCAACTGTCACACACCACGAGAACCCAAAATATGTTGTTTTACTCCAACGTTTGTAAACATTGTAAATGTAAACAAACACTGTATATCCTCATAACATGGTTAAAACAATATTTTTTTATCATGGATGATCAGTCCTTTCATCCATAGCTCTGTCTATTAATCTGAGAGTGGTTACATTTCTCCAGGCCCATCTCTCAGCTTTTTACCAAAACAGAGGCGGAGCGACCATTTTGTTATCGTTTCATTTGTTGATTTTCCCTTTAAACAGCTGCATATTATCAAGATATCAAAGTGTCACCAACAAAAAGGTAAACAATAGGCCTATAGCAAATGCAGCATAGGACATTCATTTTTACATGTAAATAGCACTTTTCAGTAGTGCTCAAAGCATGCCATTCCATGCTGGGACGGGGGCTGGGATTAAAAATAAAATAAAAATATAGGACAAAACAGACTGGCTTCAATAGTCCAATATTGGGCTAAGTTAAGCAGCATACTGGACCCTATTATAACTAAACTACTGAAAGAGCTACTTCCTGTGCTTGGCCCTCCTATGTGACCATATATGGTCTGGAATCTGTATCTTTCCAAGCTACGTGTATTTACGTGTATCAAATTGTCAGATCATTTTTTTAATTTTTATAATTGGTAAATAACCCAATGCCCTTAGATGACATTCTGTTTTATTTCCATCCCAACACAAACTTGGGATGGAAGTGGGTTGAGTCAAACATAATAAACAGCTCCCTATCCACCGGATGTGTACCAAACTCAATAAAAGTGCCAGTAATAAAGTCTCTCTTGAAAAAGCCAAAAATTGACTCAGAAGGTTAGACCTATATCGAATCTCCCATTCCTCTCAAACATTTTTGAGAAAGCTGTTGCGCAGCAACTCACTGTCTTCCTGAAGACAAACAATGTGTACAAAACACTTCAGTGTAGTTTTAGACCCCATCATAGCACTAAGACTGCACCCGTGAAGGTGGTAAATTACCTTTTAATGGCGTCAGACCAAGACTCTGCATCTGTCCTCGTGCTCCTAGACCTTAGTGCTGCGTTTGATACCATCGATCACCACATTCTTTTGGAGAGATTGGAAACCCAAATTGGTCTACACGGACAAGTTCTGTCCTGGTTTAGAACTTATTTGTCGGAAAGATATGTTTGTCTCTGTGGATGGTTTGTCCTCTGACAAATCAACTGTAAGTTTTGGTGTTCTTCAAGGTTCCGTTTTAGGACCACTATTGTTTTCACTATATATTTTACCTCTTGGTGATGTCATTCGGGAAACATAATGTTATGCTCTACTTTCCGGGCTACCCGGATAAAGCACTGAATAAACTTCAGTTAGTGCTAAACACGGCTGCTAGAATCTTGACTAGAACCCCCCAAAATATCATATTACTTCAGTACTACAGTAGCCTCTCTTCACTGATTTCAAGGTTTTACTGCTCACCTACATAGCATTACACGGGCTTGCTCCTACCTCTCTCCGATTCCGTCCTTCCGTACATACCTACACGTACGCTACAGTCACAAGACGCAGGCCTCCTTACTGTCCCTAGAATTTCTAAGCAAACAGCTAGAGGCAAGGCTTTCTTCTATAGAATGGTCTGCCTATCCATGTGAGAGATGCAGACTCGCTCTCGGCCTTTAAGTCTTTATTGAAGACTCATCTCTTCAGTAGGTCCTAGGATTGAGTGTAGTCTGGCCCAGGGGTGTAAAGGTGAATGGAAAAGCACTGGAGGGACGAATCGCCCTTGCCGTCTCTGCCTGGCCGGTTCCCCTCTCTCCACCGGGGGCTGAGTCACTGGCTTACTGGTCCTCTTCCATGCCGTCCCTAGGAGGGGTGTGTCATTTGAGTGGGTTGAGTCACTGACGAGATCTTCCTGTCTGGACTGGCACCCCCCTCGGGTTCGTGGGGGAGATCTTCGTGGGCTATACTCAGCCTTGTCTCAGGATGGTAAGTTGGTGGTTTGAAGATTTCGCTCTAGTGGTGTGGGGGCTGTCCTTTGGCAAAGTGGGTGTGGTTACATCCTGCCAGGGGTATCGTCGGACGGGGCCACAGTGTCTCCCGACAACTTGTGTCTCAGGCTCCAGTATTTATGCTGCAAACGTTTATGTGTCGGGGGGCTAGGGTCAGTCTGTTATATCTGGAGTATTTCTCCGGTCTTATCCGGTGTCCTGTGTGAATTTAAGTATGCTCCCTCTAATTCTCTCTCTCCCTCCCCTCCCAGAGGACCTGAGCTCTGGGACCTTGCCTCAGGACTACCTGGCCTTATGACTCCTTGCTGTCCCCAGTCCACCTGGTCATGCTGCTGCTCCAGTTTCAACTGTTCTGCCTGTGGCTATGGAACCCTGACCTGTTCACCGGACGTGCTACCTTGTCCCGGACCTGCTGTTTTCAACTCTCTGAGAATGGGATTGTTCATAATTGATTAGCAATACCTGACTTGCGTCTCCAAATTCCTGTCTGTCACATGAACGGATTGAGAGGGTGGTTGCTTCTAGAGAACGAGGACATGTTATATATAGCTCCTTCTAGAGAACGGGGACATGTTATATATAGCTCCTTCTAGAGAACGAGGACATGTTATATATAGCTCCTTCTAGAGAACGAGGACATGTTATATATAGCTCCTTCT
>QNTS01013890.1:3808-13992 GCA_003317085.1 Hucho hucho
TCTAGTTCTCTACTATGACAGGGTGCCCTAGTCTAGTTCTCTACTATGATAGGGTGCCCTAGTCTAGTTCTCTACTATGATAGGGTGCCCTAGTCTAGTTCTCTACTATGATAGGGTGCCCTGGTCTATTTCTCTACTATGATAGGGGCCCTGGTCTAAACGCCAGGCACTGATCCATGGTCATTCTCCTCTCACTGTTTGTCACTGTAATTGCATCACAAGTAGCAAGAAGGTTGAAAAAGGTCACAGTTCATATATTATCACCATTACGTATGGAGTCTATAATACTCTGAAATGAATATGTTTAAACCAACCAACTACGGCACAAGGACGACTTAAATGATACAGAAAAAGAAGTAAAACAATGACTAGCCAGATAAAAGAAGAAGAAGCAGCCATGGTGCCACCTGGTGTATCTTTACATATACAGGTAACTGCCACAATAACAGCTTCTGCTAGTGTCTGGATCTCTATTGGAGGGATGTGACACCATTCTTCCACTATGAATTCCATAATTTGATGTTTTGTTGACGGTGATGGAAAACGCTGTCTTTAGGCGCCGCTCCAGAATCTTCCATAAGTGTTCAATTGAGTTGAGATCTGGTGACTGCGACGGCCATGGCGTATGGTTTACATCGTTTTCATGCTCATCAAACCATTCAGTGACCACTTGTGCCCTGTGGATGGGGGGTATTGTCATCCTATGGGGGCATAGCCATGGAGCCAAAGTAATAGTTTTATATTGCTCTGTGTTAGAATCACTGTAGTCTAACTTCTGTGTTAGTTAGTATCTCTGTAGTCTAACTTCTGTGTTAGTCAGTATCTCTGTAGTCTAACTTCTGTGTTAGTTAGTATCTCTGTAGTCTAACTTCTGTGTTAGTCAGTATCTCTGTAGTCTAACTTCTGTGTTAGTCAGTATCACTGTAGTCTAACTTCTGTGTTAGTCAGTATCTCTGTAGTCTAACTTCTGTGTTAGTCAGTATCTCTGTAGTCTAACTTCTGTTAGTCAGTATCTCTGTAGTCTAACTTCTGTGTTAGTCAGTATCTCTGTAGTCTAACTTGGCTGTGATGCGATGTGAGATCAAAAATAGAAGAGAGTAATTAAACCATATTGAAGACTGGATATGTACAAATTGCAGACAAAACTTGATTGACAGGTGTCACTGTACATGGTGGCTAGAAGCTAGACTAAAGACAAAAGGAAACTCCCTTTCATCATCAAACCTTTCAAACTTCAAATGTACAATACCTTTTTAAAGTGTGATCTTATTAACATTGCTTGAAAAGGAGTTATATGATTATCTAGTCAGGTTAAACTTTTGCTCCAGACTTAAATCTGTTTGACTTTGTGGTTTTGTATCGTATCAGAAATTAAATCGATATTACTTGGCGATAGGCAGTTTATTTTTTTCTGGCAATAGATGTTAAATAATCGATCCTTGTTTTTTAACGGCAAAGAGGCTCCCTTTTTATTGTTAACTTTATTATGTTTCATTATTTTTTACATTTTACAAAAAAACATTAGGAAGTCTTCCTGCAAAATTTGTGTCACATAAACATCCATGGCAACCATTTGTATAAAAATGCAGTTTCTTTTTCATTTCTTTAGCACAACGGAAAATACTTTGATAAATTACCAAACATCAGTGTTGTTTGGCTGCTTGTGTTCATCGGTGTATCATTATCTGAAGTAGAAAATGAAATCCAGTTTGCCGTAGCCTTGTTTTCAGTCTATCGTTAACCAGTGTCTGCTTCAGATGTGTAGAACTCAAAACAGAGAATATAAAACATCAAATTCATAGGGGAAAAGGCTTCATACAGACGGTTGAATGACAAAAGGTAATTCTCTTTATTGAATTACAATGATCACCAGAAAATAAATATAAAGTTCGCCAAGAGCAATTGGCCCTTTACTTTTTTTTTCTTGTTCTCGGTGAACAATATAGCTCAATAATTAGCTTTCAAGGGCAACGTTTTTTTCAGAACGAACAAGATTGTAGAACATTTCCCTATGCATTCAACGCTGTGTGTGTGTTTTCTACCTTACACACCACCGTGGAAGATGAAGCACTGTTACAACCGATAGTCTCACTGCTGTAATAATTATACCGCAGCACAAGGTTGAATCACTGAAAACAAGAGAGGTGAGATGACACGTACAATCAGGAAAAGAAAACAAAATACTTTTTGCCTGTTGCTATAAACACAACAACTGAGATATTGACAATCCTTGAGAATTTTTTTTAAAAAAAATCGTGCAAAATCTAAACATTAGCACTTTAGAATGACGAGTCCAATCTAATAAGAAATTGTCTAGCCTAGGTCCGATTCAAACAGCAGGAATTAGAATGATCAGAAATGATCGGGGATGATCAAGAATGATCAGGAATTTGCTGGAATGATCAGAAATGATCAAGAGTGATCAGGAATTCGCTGGAATGATCAGGAATTCGCTGGAAAACACTGTCAAATAATAGACTGAAGGTGCCTAACTTATCTTTTTTTGGGGGGGGAAATAGCTAAAAAGGTTGCAACATTTTTCAATCTTTACTAATAATATATTAATATTAATTTCAGATGCTTGGAGCACATTTTAAGACAATCAAACGTTTAATTAACCTGACAAATTAGGATTTCTTGCCAAGGTATTTAGACTGAATCTGTGTGGGGAAACTGTGACTCTGATCGTACTTGTTTAGCACCACTTGAATACAGCCAGAATATACAGTATTTCCCTGCAGACAGAGTTCTGCTGTCTGTCCACGAGTCATCGAGGTGCAACACTGAGGCGGCACATAAAGAATAGTGAGTTGAGAGCTAAACCATGCCACACATACAGTTTCGTGCCATTGATTTTTAATTAATATTGGCACCTGGCTAGAATAACCAGACAATTACAAGCAGAATACAACTGATCAAATCAACTCAAATCCTCTCCCACGCTCAGCTATTCACCACCAGCACCCCACCGAAAGGTCATGAACCCTGTGTATTACGACTATTTACACATTTTCTTCAAAAATACAATGAAAAATGGCAATGAGCATGGAACATGGAAAACAATATTATATACCTTCTTGATATAAACAAACAAAATGCTGAAGAACAAAAAAAAACAATGTTATTGAAGCTTTTGACCTCACTACATTTTCACTGTGACACGTTTTCAACACCGAATTTTACTTTTTCATCTTTTAACAAAAAAACTAATACAACGTATTATCTAAACACAAAATAACAACAGCCTACATGTAAAAATATAACTTTTACATACACAATTTCAAAATAATGGTAAGTTTGCATTTGTTGCATACAATTGACAAATGTCTGCGTTTCCTTCGACAGCCGAATAGCAGTGAGTGGAGCATGTTGGAACTTCGGTCCCTTTTGTCCAGTCAGGGATGCCATAGTCAGTCATTGTGACGTCACGGCACGCCAGAGAAGACCGGTCCCTTTTGTCCAGTCCGGGATGCCATAGTCAGTCATTGTGGCAGAAGAACGCGTCGTGTCTCTTTAAAGTAACACTTGAGATGCCTCTTCAAACCTTCTACCCATCTCTCAGCAAATAATTAATCACCACCAAAACAACATCTCCTTTGAAAACTGTCACCTTCCTTATTTATATATTGTATATATTTTTACATTTATATATATTGTTTTTCAAATAGATTATTTTCCAGTTTCAGTGCCTTGTGTTGATTGGATATCGTAAACCACATTTAAAAACAGCTGCTGACGAATCTCAATATGGCAGCAAGTTGTGGTTTAGTACTTTTTTCATCAACAGAGAAACCAGAACAGACAAAGAATAAGAGAAAGATTAAAAAAGAGGGAAAAATTCAGTTTTACACATACAACCACACACTGGTACTGAAGACTACAGTGGCTCACGGACAAGCCGATATTGATAAAAAGCTGATACCTATAATACAACGCTCAATAAACAGACGTGTAGTTCACTATGGAAACAGGCTGAAACTTGGAATAATACAGGAAGGGGTCTGAAACTCGGGGTGCTGGGGCCGCCAGGGGGCTCAACTGACTAAAACAAGGTCTGTTCAGGGACACGCCTTCTAATTACATATAAGCATACAGTACAATTAAATACAGGTTATCCAAAAAAAAATACTTTTTTTTTTTTCTCTTTTGACAGTTTTTTTTAATTCCCAGGTCGGAAAAAACCTGACTGCATAGACCTAATAACTAACGGTTCCCTAAGCTTGAATCCTAAAAAGTTCTGATAACGTCCGTCTCCTCATCGCATTTGAATGATATGAACTCTAAAAGGCACATTGGTAGAAGTGAATGTTAAAATTGCATCTCTGGGGCCTTGCAGGGTCTGGGGTTGGGACTTGGTTTGGGGTAAGGGGCGGGGGGGGGGGCAGGAAGGGAGAACTGGGGAGGGGGACAGAGGGGGAGGGTGAAGTGCTAGACCCGGGGTTTATAAATCAGACAAATCATACAAGATGACGGACTGCTCGCCCTCTGGGATATACATCCCCCTCTGACTGTGCCTTTCCAATGCAGCGTCATCACCAACCAGGAAGTGACATCACCGACCAGGAAGTGACATCATCACTGGGACAGAGACTTTGTTCTGGATCTGTCTGTGTGACAGACACAGCAAGGAGACAATCTCTGCCCCTTTTCTTTTCTCGCCATCCTTCCTTCATCTGCCTAGTAACATGGACAGTAACACTACCAACGGCCTGCCCTCCAATCACAAGGGTCCATTTGCTCATCTGCTCCGCCCACACAAAGGAATGGCCAATGAAAAACACATTTCAAATCTAAATCTGGATGTTTGCTGGTTTCGAGTGGCTATAAGTATAAGGGGCAGCAATTCTTTGCCTTTATCCACTCTAGTATACAGCCAATTCTATCCAACTTAGAGTCCAAAAACAAAATGTTATCTTAAAATGAATCTGTTCTGTTTTAGATTAGAAGTACACTTTTTTTTTGTCATTATTGCATGTTGTTACAATATCTTGAAATTTTACATAATGTCTACTTTTCATATTCTTTTTAAATACCCCCTTCTCCGTCTAGACCGACTGATTGAGTTTTCATATATATCTAGCTAACTTGAAATGTCAAGGAGGATTTCAGGCACTACTGCAAGAGTTTCCACAGTGTGGAGAAGATTGCCATTCAGTTGAGAGGGCTGTGTTCACTAACAGCTCAGTCTGCAACATTGTTAAACATTGTTAAACAACATAATGATATGTTTGAAATAGTCCCCCAACATCGAGTAGTTGCATCAATTACTATATCATTTTTTTCATTTTTTTTCTTCATCTTTAAGATATATAATAACAGAAAGAAAGAAAAACTAATTTATTGTACTGTAGTACTGTAGTATATGTATTATCTGTAGTACTGTAGTATTGTAGTATCTGTAGTATCTGTAGTACTGTAGTATCTGTAGTACTGTAATATATGTAGTACTGTGGTATCTGTAGTATCTGTATTATCTATAGTACTGTAGTATCTATAGTACTGCTGTATCTGTAGTACTGTGGTATCTGTAGTACCTGTAGTACCTGTAGTACTGTAGTATCTGTAGTACTGTAGTTTCTGTAGTATTGTAGTATCTGTAGTACTGTAGTATCTGTAGTACTGTAGTTTCTGTAGTATTGTAGTATCTGTAGTACTGTAGTACTGTAGTATCTGTAGTACTGTAGTTTCTGTAGTATTGTAGTATCTGTAGTACTGTAATTTCTGTAGTATTGTAGTATCTGTAGTACTGTAGTATCTGTTATGTTGTTCCATAGCCAATATACATTTGGGTTCATTTATTTCTACAGAAGACAAAAGACAGGTGGTCAGGGCAAGACATTGGTCAGATCAGGTGGTCAGATCGATTGATCGTTGATTTTGATGTGATCGGTTGATTGATTGGTTCAGGAAATAGGAGAATGTTGTCAAAGGAAGTGGTCACTCATCATCTTGATGAACTCCGGGAGCTTGGACCTATAGGAGGACAGAAGGGGTTAAAGACAGCCGTTACCTGGACAAACCAAAAAACGACACGACACACACACACACACACACACACACACACACACACACACACACACACACACACACACACACACACACACACACACACACACACACACACACACACATAAACAACTGAGAAGAAACGAAAAGGAAAAGTTCAGGACAGACGCTCTCGGTCTAGGTCCTAATCGTCCTTCTACACACCCTAAGATTAATATCAAGGTATGAAAGGCCCTCAGAACATGTTTAGCTTCTGTACCTGTGTACTACTGTCTGATTAGCTTCTGTACCTGTGTACCACTGTCTGATTAGCTTCTGTACCTGTGTACCACTGTCTGATTAGCTTCTGTACCTGTGTACCACTGTCTGATTAGCTTCTGTTCCTGTGTACCACTGTCTGATTAGCTTCTGTTCCTGTGTACCACTGTCTGATTAGCTTCTGTTCCTGTGTACCACTGTCTGATTAGCTTCTGTTCCTGTGTACCACTGTCTGATTAGCTTCTGTTCCTGTGTACTACTGTCTGATTAGCTTCTGTTCCTGTGTACTACTGTCTGATTAGCTTCTGTACCTGTGTACTGGAGTTCAGATCCTTCTCTTTACACTAGTGAACCTTATGGAGAACACACCACCAACCTTTGGTTCTTCACTACAAGCCACCTGTCTCGACCTACTCATTCCAGAGTTTTTCTTTATTTTTACTATTTTCTACAATGTTGAAATAACAGTGAAGACATCAAAACGATTAAATAACACATATGGAATCATGTAGTAACCAAAAAGATTCTTCAAAGTAGCCACCCTTTGCCTTGATGACAGCTTTGCACACTCTTGGCATTCTCTTAAAAAGCTTCATGAGGTAGTCACCTGGAATGCATTTCAATTAACAGGTGTGCCTTGTTCAAATCTGTGGAATTTCTTTCCTTCTTAATGCGTTTGAGCCAGTCAGTTGTGTTGTAATAAGGTAGGGTTGGTATACAGAAGACAGCCCTGTTTAGTAAAAGACCAAGTCCATATTATGGCAAGAACAGCTCAAATAAGCAAAGAGAAACGACAGTCCACCATTACTTTAAGATATGAAGGTCAGTCAATCACGAACATTTCAAGAACTTTTAAAGTTTCTTCAAGTGCAGTCTCAAAAACCATCAAGAACTATGATGAAACTGGCTCTCATGAGGACCGCCACAGGAAAGGAAGACCCAGAGTTACATCTGCTGCAGAGGATAAGTTCATTAGTTACCAGCCTCAGAAATCGGCAATTAACTGCACCTCACAGAGTTCAAGTAACAGACACAACTCAACATCAACTGTTCAGAGGACACTACGCGAATCAGGCCTTCATGGTCGAATTGCTGCAAAGAAACCACTACTAAAGGACACCAATAAGAAGAAGAGACTTGTTTGGGCCAAGAAACACGAGCATTGGACATTAGACCGGTGGAAATCTGTCCTTTGGTCTGATGAGTCCAAATTTGAGAATTTTGGTTCAACCCCCGTGTCTTTGTGAGACGCAGAGTAGGTGAACGGATGATCTCCTTATGTGTGGTTCCCACTGTGAAGCATGGAGGAGGTGGTGTGATGGTGTGGGGGTGCTTTGCTGGTGACACTGTCTTTGATTTTTTTTTTTATTCAAGGCACACTTAACCAGCATGGCTACCACAGCATTCTGCAGCAATACGTCATCCCACCTGCTTTGAGCTTAGTGGGACTATCATTTGTTTTCCAACAGTACACAGTACACCTCTAGGCTGTGTAAGGGCTATTTGACCAAGAAGGAGAGTGATGGAGTGCTGCATCAGATGACCTGGCCTCCACAATCACCCGACCTCAACCCAATTGAGATGGTTTGGGATGAGTTGGACCACAGAGTGAAGGAAAAGCAGCCAACAAGTGCTGAGCATACATGGGAACTCCTTTAAGACTGTTGGAAAAGCATTCCTCATGAAGCTGGTTGAGAGAATGCCAAAGCTGTCATCTTTTTATTTAACTAGTCAGTTAAGAACAAATTCTTATTTACAATGATACAATGCCTACACCGGCCAAACCCTAACCAGGACGACACTGGGCCAACTGCCCTATGGGACTCCCGATCACAGCCAGTTGTGATACAGTCCAGGATCGAACCAGGGTTTGTAGTGACACCTCTAGCACTGTGATGCAGTGCCTTAGACCGCTGCGCCACTCGGGAGCCTGAAGGGTGGCTACTTTGAAGAATCTAAAATCTAAAATATATTTTGATTTGAATAACACTTTTTTGGTTACTACATGATGCCATATGTGTTACTTCATAGTTTTGATGTCTTCACCACTTTTGACTGGTACTGTATGTTATACTACTGTCAAACCTTGATTCTGTCTCATAGTTTCTGCACAACATTCAACTATAGACAGTGAAACAATCAACACAACACATCACATCACACACAATCAAAACCACAAGAATGGTTTTCACTGAGTTTCACTTGATGAAGCTAAAGCAAGTCGACTACACACGCAGCGGAACACACAATGAGCACACACACTAAAAGCACACTTACTGCCAATCTGCTGTTCAAATGTACCCAGCGTTTTGTTTCAATAGATTTGAGGGTTTTGTGGAGTCAGCCAGCCCCATTGTTAACTATCAGCAATGCCAAACCCGGAAAACGATGCAACTCCGCTTGTTCAATTTCAATCCATTTGGACTCAAGTGTACAAGGGAGGAAATTTGTCCCTCATTTGTACTGTAGTTCTGCTATAAAGTGTATAATTTATATGGGATGCGAGTGTAGACAAAAGGACAATGCAGAGCGTATAGGCCAAGTCACTGTGGAAGACTGATAATTAGAACAAACATGTATTATTGTATTTTACTTGTCTTTTTTGTATTGATTTCTTAGCAAATGGAGCCAGAATGTTAAACATTATATACACCAATAGAATTTTCTTTTAGTTTTTTGGGGGGTTAACGGTAAATTATGGTACACGTGTTTTCACAGCAGATTAGTTTAAAGTGAATATCTTCTGACCATTTAGGGAGTTTTTTACATTTGTCCCATTGGGTTGGAGGCGTCCCCCATGGCGTGGTGCGGCCCGGCCATGGAGAGGGCTGCTCCGCCGTCTGACGAGCCTTTCTCCTCCTCACGTCTCTTCAGACACGCTGCCTTAGGGTTCAGGTTCCTCTCTAGAGGCACGGACATGGACAGGCACGCACGCACGGACACACAAACGCACGTGCAAGAAACATAGACACAAGTAAGTGTTTAAGAACTGAAGCGGCGCCACCGTGTGGATCCGAGAAGATATTGCTCTATATCTGCTGTTAAATTACAGAGACAATCCCTAACTTCCACTTTAAATCAGATTTCCACTAATTAATGCATTGACATCAATAGGAAGCTAAGTGAAAATTCGACTTAAAGGGAAGTTAAGATTCAGCCACAGCCAGGCCTAAAGAATAATGCACCCTGGTGTGTGTTGGTGTGTGTATGTGTGTGTGTCTGTATTGTCTATGACCTCTGATTTGCTGCTTCAGGCTCAGTAGGTGTGTGTGTGTGTGTATGTGTGTGTAGTAGAAGTAGTAACAGTACTAGTACTAGAAATCGATTTATAAAGTACTACTACTGCTACTACTACTGCTACTACTACTGCTACTACTACTACTATACTACTACTACTGCTGCTACTGCTACTAATACTGCCACTACTACTAATACTACTGCTACTATACTACTACTACTACTACTACTACTGCTGATACTGCTAATACTACTGACACTACTACTACTACTACTACTATTACTATACTACTACTACTACTGCTGCTACTGCTACTACTACTAATGCCACTACTCCTACCACTACCACTACTACTACACACACACACACACACCCACACATACTGAGCCACATACTGAGCCAGGAGCAGCAAGGGAAATATTGTGTGTACTGTGTAAGTGTCTATATGTCTGACGTGTGTCTGTGTCTGTCTATGTGTGTGTCTGTCTGTGTGTGTGTCTGTGTGTCTGTCTGTGTGTGTGTGTCTGTCTGTGTGTGTGTCTGTCTATGTGTGTGTCTGTGTGTGTGTCTGTCTATGTGTGTGTCTGTGTGTGTGTCTGTCTATGTGTGTCTGTCTATGTGTGTCTGTCTATGTGTGTGTCTGTCTATGTGTGTGTCTGTGTGTGTGTCTGTCTATGTGTGT
>QNTS01013893.1:7310-17442 GCA_003317085.1 Hucho hucho
GGTGTAGTCACTGACAGGGTAGAGATGGGGTGTAGTCACTGACAGGGTAGAGATGTGGTGTAGTCACTGACAGGGTAGAGATGGGGTGTAGTCACTGACAGGGTAGAGATGGGGTGTAGTCACTGACAGGGTAGAGATGGGGTGTAGTCACTGACAGGGTAGAGATGGGGTGTAGTCACTGACAGGGTAGAGATGGGGTGTAGTCACTGACAGGGTAGAGATGGGGTGTAGTCACTGACAGGGTTAACATTTGATTTGATTTATTAGGCTCCTCATTAGCAGACGCCAATGGCTACAGCTAGTCTAACTGGGGTCCAACACATAACGAAAAAGACATTACAGACAATTGACTTAACAATTTACATCATTTGAAAAACATGAACATGAACACTCACAAACTTTTACAGATGCAGAATTGAGAGCATCCTGTCGGGCTGTATCACCGCCTGGTACGGCAACTGCGCCGCCCACAACGTAAGAGACTGAAAAACAGCTTCTATCTCAAGGCCATCAGACTGCTAAACAGCCATCACTAACTCAGAGAGGCTGCTGCCAACATACAGACTCAAATCATTGACCACTTTAATAAGGGATCACTAGTCACTTTAAATAATACCACTTTAATAATGTTTACATATCTTACATTACTCATCTCATGTGTATATGTTGTATTTTATACCATCTCTTGCATCTTGCCTATGCCGCTTGGCCATCGCTCATCCATATATTTATATGTTCTTATTCTTATTCCATCCCTTTAGATTGGTGTGTATAAGGTAGTTGTTGGGGACTGTTAGATTACTTGTTAGATATTACTGCACAGTCGGAACTAGAAGCACAAGCATTTCGCTACACTTGATTTAACATCTGCTAACCATGTGTATGTGACAATACATTTTGATTTGATTTGAGACTCAAAATTGAGGTCAGGTGCATCCTTTTTCCATTGATCATCCTTGAGATGTTTCCACAACTTAATTGGAGTCCACCTGTAGTAAATTCAATTGATTGGATATGATTTTGAAAGGCACACACCTGTCTATGTAAGGTCCCACAGTTGACAGTGCATGTCAGAGCAAAAACCAAGCAATGAGGTCAAAGGAATTGTCCGTAGAGCTCCGAGACAGGATTGTGTCGAGGCACAGATCTGGGGAAGGTTACCAAAACATTTCTGCAGCCTTGAAGATCCCCAAGAACACAGTGGCCTCCATCATTCCTAAATGGAAGAAGTTTGGAACCAACATGTCTCTTCCTAGAGCTGGCAACTCTGCCAAACTGAGCAATCGGGGGAGAAGGGCCTTGGTCAGGGAGGTAACCTAGAACCTGATGTTCACTCTGACAGAGCTCCAGAGTTCTTCTGTGGAGACGGAAAGCCACTCCTCAGTAAAAGGCACATGACAGCCCGCTTGGAGTTTGCCAAAAGGCACCTAAAGGACTCTCAGACTATGAGAAACAAGATTATCTGGTCTGATGGAACCAAGATTGAACATTTTTGTATGAATACCAAGTGTCACGTCTGGAGGAAACCATGCACCATCCCTACGGGGAAGCATGGTGGTGGCAGCATCATGATGTGGGGATGTTTTTCAGCGGCACGGAATGGAAGACTAGTCAGGATCGAGGGAAAGATGAACGGTGAAGAGAGCTCCTTGATGAAAACCTGCTCCAGAGCTCTCTGGACCTTAGACTGGGGTGAAGGTTCACCTTCCAACAGGACAACGACACCAAGCACACAGCCAAGACAACGCATGAGTGACTTCGGGACAAGTCTCTGAATGTCCTTGAGTGGCCCAGCCAGAGCCCGGACTTGAACCCGATCGAACATCTCTGGAGAGACCTGAAAATAGCTGTGCAGCGACGCTCCCCATCGAACCTGACAGAGCTTGAGTGGATCTTCAGAGAAGAATGGGAGAAACTCCCCAATCACAGGTGTGCCAAACTTGTAGCGTCATACCTGGGGCAGATCAGAGGCTGTAATCGCTGCCAAAGGTGCTTCAACTAAACCCTGAGTAAATGCTCTGAATACTTATGTAAATGTCATATATCAGTTATAATTTTTATACATTAGCAGAAAATTCTAAAAACCAATTGTTTTCTTGATGACTATGGTCCCAGCTGCCTTGAGATCATTGACAAGATCCTCCCGTGTAGTTCTGGGCTGATTCCTCACCGTTCTCATGATCATTGCAACTCCACGAGGTGAGATCTTGCATGGAGCCCCAGGCCGAGGGAGATTGACAGTTCTTTTGGGTTTCTTCCATTTGCGAATAATCGCACCAACTGTTGTCACCTTCTCACCAAGCTGCTTGGCGATGGTCTTGTAGCCCATTCCAGCCTTGTGTAGATCTACAATCTTGTCCCTGACATCCTTGGAGAGTTCTTTGGTCTTGGCCATGGTGGAGAGTTTGGAATCTGATTGATTGATTGCTTCTGTGGACAGGTGTCTTTTATACAGGTAACAAGCTGAGATTAGGAGCACTCCCTTTAAGAGTGTGCTCCTAATCTCAGCTCGTTACCTGTATAAAAGACACCTGGGAGCCAGAAATCTTTCTGATTGAGAGGGGGTCAAATACTTATTTCCCTCATTAAAATGCAAATCAATTTATAACATTTTTCACATGCATTTTTCTGGATTTTTTGTTGTTATTCTGTCTCTCACTGTTCAAATAAACCTACCATTAAAATTATAGACTGGTCATTTCTTTGTCAGTGGGCAAATGTACAAAATCAGCAGGGGATCAAATACTTTTTTCCCCTGACTGTATATGGTTGAATCATCAGCATACATGGACACACATGCTTTCTTAATGCCAGTGCCAGGTCATTAGTAAAAATAGAAAATAGTAGAGGGCCTACAGCACTGCCCTGCAGTACACCACACTTTACATGTTTGACATTAGAGAAGTTTTCATTAAAGAAAACCCTCTGGGTTCTATTAGATAGATAGAGGTTGAAAGCCATAACACATACGTTCTCAACAACAGGTCTGTTATGAGCCAGCTCGGGTCCCCGATGTATGTGTGTGTCCCAGATGCGGACCACTCCACTACTGGAGGAGGTTGAGCCCAAGTGCAGAGGAATTAGAAAACAATGAGATCTCCAAAGTCTGAGTTTTATCTTTGGCTCTTTACTTCAGAGAAAAAAAGCAAAACATAGCAACAGTCTTGGACACATTCATTTAAAGTGTTGCCTAAGGGTAACTCAAACAACTCCTCTTGGGAGGCAATACAAAAAGGTCATCCAAAACAGAAGAGAAATCCTTAAACATCCAGAAACATATTTCCAAGAGTCCACAAAAAGGAAACAAAAAAAACATAGAATCCAAGTTCAAAATTAGAAGGCAGAAAAATCTCAGACCCAAAGAATCCTTGAGAATGACAACACCTAGACCAACATCAGGACTGAACAAGAACAGAAAGGCAGTGGGGCCTTAAATAGGGTTTGTCATTAGAAGTAATACAACACAGGTGAGGGCATTACTTACAACAATTAACACAGGAGAATATATCTGGGTTGAAATAACGTCATCTAGTGGTAAAGTCAAGGGACTTCAGACAAAACATTACAAGGTCATGGTCAATAATATCAAAGGCTGCAGTGGAATCTAACAGTTCAGCACCCACAATCTTCTTATTATCAATTTATTTCAACCAATCATCAGTCATTTGTGTCAGTGCAGTACATGTTGAGTGAACCTTCTCTACAAGCATCAGATTAAAGATATGTCATATCGGAGTGGCTATCGAGTCAGCTACCATCCTCAGTAGCTTTCCATCTATGTTGTCAATAATATTTCCACCTCTCCTACACTAACTTTACACAATTCAAACGTGCAATGCTTTTCTTTATTAGTTTTTTATGCATGAGTACGATGGCTCACTGTTCGTTGTTTTCCCAATTTGCCAATTAAGTAATCATTTAAATAATTGGAAACATCAAATGGTTTTGAGAAGAATAAGTCATCTGATTCAATGATTTCTTTCAGCTTTTATTTCTTTCATCACATTCCCAGTGGGTCAGAAGTTTACATACACTCAATTAGTATTTGGTAGCATTGCCTTTAAATTCTTTAACTTGGGTCAAACGTTTTGGGTAGCCTTCCACAAGCTTCCCACAATAAGTTGGCTGAATTTTTGCCAATTCCTCCTGACAGAGCTGGTGAAACTGAGTCAGGTTGGTAGGCCTCCTTGCTCGCACACGCTTTTTCAGTTCTGCCCACACATTTTCTATAGGATTGAGGTCAGGGCTTTGTGAAGTGCCACTCCAATACCTTGACTTTGTTGTCCTTAAGCCATTTTGCCACAACTTTGGAAGTATGCTTGGGGTCATTGTCCATTTGGAAGACCCATTTGCGACCAAGCTTTAACTTCCTGACTGATGTCTTGAAATGTTGCTTCAATGTATCCACATAATTTTCTTTCATCATGATGCCATCTATTTTGTGAAGTGCACAAGTCCCTCCTGCAGCAAAGCACCCCCACAACATGATGCTGATCCAACATGGTGGATTTGGAGCAGTGGCTTCTTCCTTGCTGAGTGGCCTTTCAGGTTATGTCGGTATCAAATCAAATCAAATTTTATTTGTCACATACACATGGTTAGCAGATGTTAATGCGAGTGTAGCGAAATGCTTGTGGAGGAGCCAGGAGCCTTAACAGTTCTAACAGGTGCATATTTATCAATAATTGGAAGAAGCATTTTATAAATTCATCAAGTGCAGCGTCTGGATGCTCCTCATTAACCACATCAGACCAACACATATTTTTAACATCGTCCACATAAGAGTCACAACAAAATAGTTTGTATGATCTCTTAATACACTATTTTAGTCCCAGCTGTTGAAACTTTGTCTTTCCTGGATATAGCCAGTATATTGTGATCACTGCATCCAATGGGTACGGATACAGCTTTAGAACAAAGTTCTACAGTATTAGTAAAAATGTGATCGATACATGTGGATGATCTTGTTCCTGTAGTGTTTGTAAACACCCTGGTAGGTTGATTAATAACCTGAACCAGATTACAGGCACTGGTTACAGTAAAAAGCTTCCTCTTGAGCGGACAACTTGATGAAAACCAGTCAATATTCAGGTCCTCACATTGTCACGCCTGCTCCCGCTCTCCCTCTCTGGCGCTCAAGGGCGCCAGACTGCTCTTCATTACGCACATCTGTCACCATCATTACACGCATCATGGCTCTTTGGACTCACCTGGACTCCATTACTTTGTTGATTGCCGCTCTATATATGTCTGTTCCTCAGTTGGTTCCCCATGTCAGCATTATTGTCGTTATGTCGTTTTGTTCCCCCTGTCCAGACGCTGTTCTTGTTTTGGTTTGATGTCCGTTTTCCAGTAAATGTTCACTCGCTGTACTTGCTTCTCGTCTCCAGAGTCGATCCTTACATCACATACACTATCAAGCATTTCACACATATATTTATTTATTATTTAGCACTTGGTGGCCTATAGCAACACCCCAAAATAAAAGGCTTTAGATGTGCCAAATGAACCTGCAATCACAACACTTCAATAACACTTGACATAAGATCTTCTCAAAGCATTACAGGGATATGGCTCTGAATAAATACAGCAACACCTCCCCCATAAGCATTCCTGTCTCTTCTATAGATGTTATATCCTTGTATTGCTACTGCTGTACCATCAAATGAATTATCTAAGTGAGTCTCAGAAATGGCCAATATTAATGTTATCTGATGTTAGTAAGCTGTTACTCCTCTCAGTTCCAGACAGGGCAGGTTATGGTGTTACTCCTCTCAGTTCCAGACAGGACAGGTTATGCTGTTACTCCTCCCAGTTCCAGACAGGACAGGTTATGCTGTTACTCCTCCCAGTTCCAGACAGGACAGGTTATGGTGTTACTCCTCTCAGTTCCAGACAGGGCAGGTTATGCTGTTACTCCTCCCAGTTCCAGACAGGGCAGGTTATGGTGTTACTCCTCTCAGTTCCAGACAGGGCAGGTTATGGTGTTACACCTCTCAGCTCCAGACAGGACAGGTTATGCTGTTACTCCTCTCAGTTCCAGACAGGACAGGTTATGGTGTTACTCCTCTCAGTTCCAGACAGGGCAGGTCGCTGGGAAGATTGGAAACAGCAACAACATACAGCAGGGATCTAGACAGCCTCAAACCCGGGACAATCCTCTGCGGCCCCAGCCACAATGGCTAACCACCTTGTGGGCTGCGTTCAAGCCCTCAAGAAAACCTAGCTAGGTTGATAGGGAGGCTAAACAGCTCCTCAGACCCGGCCTTGGTCGGCAGGATCACTGGACAGCAACTGATAGCAACCTCATCGTGGGATCACAACTCAACAGGTAGCTAGTTAATAACCACACTTTTCCAATAGACTTTCAAAACAACAAGCGCGCTCTCTCTCTCTCTTTCTCTTTCTCTGTCTCTCTCTCTCTCTCTCTCTCTCTCTCTCACTCACTCACTCACTCTCTCTCTGTGTGTGTGTGTGAAGCCACTGATAGGGTTCAGATGTGGTGAAGCCACTGACAGGGATGTGTTAGTCAGGCTGACAGGACCACACAAGGAGACAAACAGTACAGGTGATGACCAGGTCCCTATAGATCTCTGATGGTTACTACCTCCCACCTCACAGTATGGGTCTGATGGCTTGAGTTCACCCCATGAGCTAACCCACAGTGTACAGTGATGACTTCTGTTTCACAGGTTTCCGTGACACACACACACGCACATACACACTCTGGAGTCTTTCCGCATGCTGTGTGGGCTGTGGTCCCTGACACCATCTGGGCTTTCTCATCTCGTTTAAACCTCACAGTAGGTAGTGCCCTGTCCTGTCATTGAAACTGTACGTTAAGTGAGAATTAAACGAACCGAACAGGTTCAAACATACAAAGTAACCGTTGTAACAACACTGTACCGGAGGTCGCCTTAGAGGTTGCAAACTAGAACATTCTAGATGTGATAACAGGTTGGAGGGAGAGGGAGAAGTAGGGAGAGAAGGAGAGTGAGAGAGAGAGAGACGGGAGAGAGAGAGAGAGAGAGAGAGAGAGAGAGAGAGAGAAAGAAACAGAGAGAGAGGAGAGAGGAACAGAATGTGAAGTCTTACATTGTATCCAATGATCCCTTTCACACATTGTTTTTGTTTAAGTACTGTTAGTGGCACAAGACTCCATGGTAGCATCCCAAATGTCTCCCCATTCTCTATATAGTGCACTACTGTTGACCAAAGCCCATAGGGTTCAGGCCAAATGTAGTGCGCTATAAAGGGAACAGGGTGTCATTTGGGACGTAAACCCATGTGATTTATAGAGTGAATGGAATAGTGATTGGGTATGTACCGTGTGGCCCTCTAATGCTTTTAAGGGAGAGAGAGAGAGCAAGAGAGAGAGAGCGAGAGAGGAGGAGAGAGAGAGAGACTACTGTATGCTTATTGTTATTGTTCAATGTATGGTTATTTTGACCCTTGGTTATTGTTGTTACTGTTGTCCCGTTGACAATTTTGATCCTTGTTATTTTCATATTGTAAATATCAAAAGTAAGCTTTGGCAATATGTAAATGTTTACGTCATGCCAATAAAGCAAATTGAATTGAATTGAATTGAGAGCGAGAGAGAGCAAGAGAGGAGGAGAGAGAGAGAGGGGGAAAGGGAGAGAGGGAGAGAAAAGATGGATATAGAGATAGATAAACTTGGATTTTTTTTGTCAGGGACATATACAGGATGCTACCCTCTACAACATAACCTTCACTCCAAATCAAAACTCAAAACCTACAACCTGATTTTGGACGGAATCACCAACGCTATACCTGCTCTGGAAAACAACAGAAACCTGGAACTGAGTGAGTAATGTTTAATCTGAAGCTATATTTTATTTCCAAAAGCCAAGAAGAAAACTACATGACATTACTTTATGAGGACTGAATGCTAAAATTAAGGCTGCCAAGCTTGATACAACTTCAAATAGCACTGACGTGTCAAGTGAGAGGTGTCAAAGCCCTTCAGCTCAACGATGGCAGGAGAGTGGAACAGTCTACTCCAACCACATGGAGAGGCCTTAGAAGCTGCCTCCCGCTGTTCAGAGGTAATTAAAATACAATACCCTGTGTATGTAAAGAATGATAAAGACACGAAAAGAGCACAAATTGAACCTCCTTATGGAAAATCAAGAGACACTATTCTGCTTACTATTATAAAAATGGGAACATAAGCAACCTCATCTTCCACACAGACCATCCCCTGGCACAGTGCTATATTAACCAGACCATCCCCTGGCACAGTCCTATATTAACCAGACCATCCCCTGGCACAGTGCTATATTAACCAGACCATCCCCTGGCATGACACAGTGCTATATTAACCAGACCATCCCCTGGCATGGCACAGTGCTATATTAACCAGACCATCCCCTGGCATGGCACAGTGCTATATTAACCAGACCATCCCCTGGCATGNGTTTGGTCGTTTTCTCTGGGCTAATGCATCCAAAATGGAGGGAAACACCATCTCGAGGCTGCTGACATCATAAGGAAGCGACGTGTACTGCATTCATATGCCCTTATATGGTCATTTTCATGAGGGAGGGGTTCCCAAATGAGCAATGTGTCAAAATCACTTTTTCCAGGACAGAAATTCCTCGGGGTTTTGCCTGCCATATCCGTTCTGTTTCACTCACAGACAAATGGTTAACAGTTTTGGAAAATGCAGAGTGTTTCCTATCCAATGGTACTAAATATATGCATATCCTATTTTCTGGGCCTGAATGGGAGGCATTTTACTTTGGGCACGCCAGGCTCTCCAAAACCGTCACCTCGGGAGCTGCTCCCTGAGAAGTTAACCATGTCCATCACAGTGTTATGAGTTAACCATGTCCATCACAGTGTTATGAGTTATCCATGTCCATCACAGTGTTATGAGTTAACCATGTCCATCACAGTGTTATGAGTTAACCATGTCCATCACAGTGTTATGAGTTAACCATGTCCATCACAGTGTTATGAGTTAACCATGTCCATCACAGTGTTATGAGTTAACCATGTCCATCACAGTTTTATGAGTTAACCATGTCCATCACAGTGTTATGAGTTAACCATGTCCATCACAGTGTTATGGTACAGGGGGCGGGGTGTACAGACGACAGAGATATGCTGCTGGTACAGGGGGCGGGGTGTGTCAAGGGGTCAAGTTGGTTGTTGATCATTGCTAGACAGCCATTTTCAAGTCTTGCCATAGATTTTCAAGCAGATTTAAGTCAAAACTGTAACTAGGCCACTCAGGGACATTCACCGTCTTCTTGGTAAGCAAGTCCAGTGTGGATTTGGCTTTGTGTTTTAGGTTATTGTCCTGCTGAAAGGTGAATTCATCTCCCTGTGACTGGTGGAAAGCAGACTGAACCAGGTTTTCCTCTAAGATTTTGCATGTGCTTCGCTCAATTCAATTTTATCCTGCAACTAAGTTAGGAAGGACGCCTGTATCTTTGTAGTGACTGGGTGTATTGATACACCATCCAACTGAGTTAGGAAGGAGGCCTGTATCTTTGTAGTGACTGGGTGTATTGATACCCCATCCAACTGAGTTAGGAAGGAGGCCTGTATCTTTGTAGTGACTGGGTGTATTGATACACCATCCAACTGAGTTAGGAAGGACGCCTGTATCTTTGTAGTGACTGGCTGTATTGATGCACCATCCAACTGAGTTAGGAAGGACGCCTGTATCTTTGTAGTGACTGGGTGTATTGATACACCATCCAACTGAGTTAGGAAGGACGCCTGTATCTTTGTAGTGACTGGGTGTATTGATACACCATCCAACTGAGTTAGGAAGGACGCCTGTATCTTTGTAGTGACTGGGTGTATTGATACACCATCCAACTGAGTTAGGAAGGACGCCTGTATCTTTGTAGTGACTGGGTGTATTGATACACCATCCAACTGAGTTAGGAAGGACGCCTGTATCTTTGTAGTGACTGGGTGTATTGATACACCATCCAACTGAGTTAGGAAGGACGCCTGTATCTTTGTAGTGACTGGGTGTATTGATACACCATCCAACTGAGTTAGGAAGGACGCCTGTATCTTTGTAGTGACTGGGTGTATTGATACACCATCCAACTGAGTTTGGAAGGACGCCTGTATCTTTGTAGTGACT
>QNTS01013896.1:1827-19444 GCA_003317085.1 Hucho hucho
AGCCCAGATTGCCCAGCTAGCCCTGCTAACACAACTAGCCCAGATTGCCCAGCTAGCCCAGCTAGCCCTGCTAACACAACAAGCCCAGATTGCCCAGCTAGCCCAGCTAGCCCTGCTAACACAACTAGCCCAGATTGCCCAGCTAGCCCAGCTAGCCCTGCTAACACAACAAGCCCAGATTGCCCAGCTAGCCCAGCTAGCCCTGCTAACACAACAAGCCCAGATTGCCCAGCTAGCCCAGCTAGCCAACTAGTGTTTTCAAAATGGAGGTCACTAACAAACGTTTTCAATGCTGCAAGAGCTGTGTTTATTTTGTTCCATTCCGAGACAACGTGGACCGTCTGGTCATTCAATGTAGCAACTGTTTGCTTGTAGAGGACTGCAGAGCTGAAGTGGCTGCTCTTAGTAAACAAGTAGTGAACCTACACACGCTACTGGGGAATCCATGCCCAACTACTATCTCTTTCTCTTCTACTCCAGTATTTGGAGTCCTTTACTTAACTCGAGCCGGGTTACAGAGAACGATACATTCCCAGATACACATTCCTAATTTTCACTGAAGTACTAAGTGCCTTTTTGAAGAACAATGTCAAAATTTACATTCCATTGGGGCTGGCTCACTTGGTCCCTTTTTGCTGTAGCTTTCTGCCACACTTATTGCAGAATAATTAGCAAATATATTTTACTTAACAATAGTTTCTGGGGTTATCCCCACAAAGGCGGAGATCCTTCTGACTTGAATAACTACCTACCGTCATTGTAAATAATAATTTGTTCTTAACTGACTTGCCTAATTAAATAAAGGTTAAACAAAATACAAATTCCAAGCTATCTTGACAAAAATGGCAGAAAAAAAGATAAAAAATGTATTTTTTTAAATACCGATTACAGCATCAAGTCTTCTTGGTTTAAGGCTACAAGCTTTGCACACCTGTATTTGGGGATTTTCTCCCATTCTTTTCTGTAGATTCTCTCAAGTTCTGTCAGGTTGGATGGGGAGCATTGCTGCACAGATATTTTCAGGTCTCTCCAGAAATGTTTGATCGGGTTCAAGTCTGGGCTCTGGCTGGGCCACAAAGACATTCAGATACTTGTCCCGAAGCCACTCCCGCGTTGTCTTGGCTGTGTGCTTAGGGTCGTTATCCTGTTGGAAGAAGAACCTTTGCCCCAGTCTGAGGTCCTGAGTGCTCTGGAGCATCAAGGATCTCTCTGTACTTTGCTCCGTTCATCTTTGCCTCGATGCTGACTAGTCTTCCAGTAGCTGCTGCTGAAAAACATCCCCACAGCATGATTCTGCCACCACCATGCTTCACCGTAGGGATGGTGCAAGGTTTCCTCCAGATGTGACACTTGGCATTCAGGCCAAAGAGTTCAATCTTGGTTTCATCAGAGCAGAGAATCTTGTTTCTCATGGTCTGATAGTTTTTAGGTGCCTTTTGGCAAACTCCAAGCGGGCTGTCATGTGCCTTTTACTGAGGAGTGGCTTCTGTCTGGCCACTCTACCATAAAGGCCTGATTGCTGGAGTGCTGCAGAGATGATTGTCCTTCTGGAAGGTTCTCCCATCTCCACAGAGGAACTCTAGAGCTCTGTCAGAGTGACCATCGGCTTCTTGGTTACCTCCCTGACCAAGGCCCTTCTCCCCCCGATTGTCAGTTTGGCCGGGGCGGCCAGCACTAGGAAGAGTCTTGGTTGTTCCAAATGCCTTCCATTTAGGAATAATGGAGGCCATTGTGTTCTTGGGGACATTCAATGCTGCAGACATTATTTGGTTCCCTTCCCCAGATCTGTGCCTCGACACAATCCTGTCTTGGAGCTCTACGGACAATTCCTTCGATCTCATGGCTTGGTTTTTGCTCTGATATGCACTGTCAACTGTGGGACCTTATGTAGACAGGTGTGTGGCTTTCCAAATAATGTCCAATCAATTTAATTTACCACAGGTGGACTCTAATCAAGTTGTAGAAACATCTCAAGGATGATCAATGGAAACAGGATGCACCCTAGTTGAATTTCAAGTCTCATAGCAAAGGATCTGAATACTTTTGTAAATAAGGTATTTCTGTTTTTTATTTTTAATACATTTGTAGATTGCTGAGGAATTGTTTTTATTTAATACATTTTTAGAATAAGGCTGTAATGTAACAAAATGTGGAATAAGTCAAGGGGTCTGAATATTTTCCAAAGGCACTGGATGTCAGTGACTGTAAACTAAGGTTACAGTTCCAATGTTTTATTTAACCAGGCAAGTCAGTTAAGAACATATTCTTATTTGCAATCACAGCCTACCCCAGCCAAACCCTAACCTGAAAGACTCTGGGCAAATTGTGCGCCGCCCTATGGGACTCCCAATCACAGCCAGTTGTAATACAGCCTGGAATTGAACCAGGGTCTGTAGTGACAACTCTAGCATTGAGATGCAGTGCCTTAGACCACTGCGCCACTCGGGAGCTCAGTTAGGGTTTCAGTGTAGGGTCAACTAAGGTTAGGGTTTCAGTGTAGTGTCAACTCAGGTTAGGGTTTCAGTGTAGGGTCAACTAAGGTTAGGGTTTCAGTGTAGGGTCAACCCAGGTTAGGGTTTCAGTGTAGGGTCAACTAAGGTTAGGGTTTCAGTGTAGTGTCAACCAAGGTTAGGGTTTCAGTGGAGTGTCAACTAAGGTTAGGGTTTCAGTGTAGGGTCAACTCAGGTTAGGGTTTCAGTGTAGGTTCAACTCAGGTTAGGGTTTCAGTGTAGGGTCATGACAATAGAAGCTTGCTTTCTATGTGTTTCTACTGGTGCAGATTACATGTATTAGTGTCTTTGCATCATTAGCATTATGTTCTCAATTGCTATACCACTCATTGTATGTGTTGCCATGTATATTAGCTAACTCTATGGATTACCAAAATCCCCACGAACAAAACGTCTTGCCACATGACATCTTCTCTGACTCCATACACATAAATCCACTAGCTCTCGTTGATTCTGTCTCCAGTCACATATATCCACTAATTCCTGTCTCATATATCCACTAGCTCCAGTTGATGCTGTCTCCTGTCACATATATCCACTAATTCCCGTTGATGCTGTCTCCTGTCTCATATATCCACTAGCTCCTGTTGATACTGTCTCCTGTCTCATATATCCAATAGCTCCTGTTGATGCTGTCTCCAGTCACATATATCCACTAATTCCTGTCTCATATATCCACTAGCTCCAGTTGATGCTGTCTCCTGTCACATATATCCACTAATTCCCGTTGATGCTGTCTCCTGTCTCATATATTCACTAGCTCCTGTTGATGCTGTCTCCTGTCACATAAATCCACTAGCTCCTGTCTCATATATCCACTAGCTCCTGTTGATGCTGTCTCCTGTCTCATATATCCACTAGCTCCTGTTGATGCTGTCTCCTGTCTCATATATCCACTAGCTCCTGTTGATTCTGTCTCCAGTCACATATATCCACTAATTCCTGTCTCATATATCCACTAGCTCCTGTTGATGCTGTCTCCTGTCNAGATATCACTTTACTTAAAAATGTTCCGACACTTTTTTCAATTTTCTAAACCTTCATCTGAAGGCAACCTTTCAGGAACCAAGGTAAGATGCAGATTCAGACTGTCGAAGTAACAATGTTTATTGTAGCAACAGGAGCAGGCAACGACAGTCAAGGCAGGCAGGCTCACAGACAGGACAGGAAAGGGTCAAAACCAGGGGGGCGAGAGAGAGAGAAAAAAGCAGGAGCTGAGAAAACTGTTGGTTGACTTGACAAACAAGACGAACTGGCAACAAACAAACAGAGAACACAGGTATAAATACACAGGGGATACTGGGGTAGATGGGCGACACCTGGATGGGGGTGGAGACAATCACAAGGACAGCTGAAACAGGTCAGGGTGTGACAGTAACCCATACAAATGAATGGCAGTATGGAGGTATATATAGATATTAAACCTTCATCTGAAGGTAACCCATACAAATGAATGGAAGTATGGAGATATATATAGATATTAAACCTTCATCTGAAGGTAACACATACAAATGAATGGTAGTATGGAGATATATAGATATTAAACATTCATCTGGAGGTAACCCATACAAATGAATGGCAGTATGGAGGTATGTATATAGATATTAAACCTTCATCTGAAGGTAACCCATACAAATGAATGGAAGTATGGAGATATATATAGATATTAAACCTTCATCTGAAGGTAACCCATACAAATGAATTGCTGTATGGAGATATATATAGATATTAAACCTTCATCTGAAGGTAACCCATACAAATGAATGGAAGTATGGAGATATATATAGATATTAAACCTTCATCATCTTCATTGTTAAATTTCTTCTTTCTAGCTGCCCAGGTAAACTGTAAGTGCTGTTACTGTGAAGGGGGAGTGTTAAGGAGCATCAACGGCTCAGCAGCGACATCATCACCACACGGACGATTCTGGTTTTGGCAGATGAGAGTAGAACGCTTCCTGCCCGACTGCATAGGGCCAAATGCTGAGTTTTCCAGAGGAAGAATAACAGTCTGGGACTGTTTTTCATGGGCCCCTTGGTTCCAGTGAAGGGAAATCTTAAAGCTACAGCATATTCTATACAGATATTAAACCATATAGATATTAAATCATATAGATATTAAACCATATATATATTAAACCATATAGATATTAAATCAGATAGATATTAAACCATATATATATTAAACCATATAGATATTAAATCATATAAATATTAAACCATATAGATATTAAACCATTTAGATATTAAACTATAAAGATATTAAACCATATAGATATTAAACCATATATATATTAAACCATATAGATATTAAACCATATAGATATTAAACCATATAGATATTAAACTATATAGATATTAAACCATATAGATATTAAACCATACAGATATTAAACCATATAGATATTGAATCATATAGATATTAAAATATATAGATTTTAAACATTATAGATTTTAATCCATATAGATATTAAACTATATAGATATTAAACCATATAGATATTGAACTATACAAATATTAAACCATATAGATATTAAACCATATAGATATTAAACCATATAGATATTAAACCAAATTGATATTAAACCATGTAGAATTTTAACTATATGGTAATTAAACTATACAGATATTAAACCATATAGATTTTAAACCATACAGATATTAAACTATATAGATATTAAATTATATTGATATTAAATCATATAGATATTAAACTATATAGATATAGATATTAAACTATATAGATATTAAACTATATAGATATTAAACCATATAGATATTAAACTATACAGATATTAAACCATATAGATATTAAACCATATAGATATTCAACTATACAGATATTAAACCATATAGATATTAAATCATATAGATATTAAACCATATATATATATTAAACCATATAGATATTAAATCATATAGATATTAACCCATATATATATTAAACCATATAGATATTAAACCATATAGATATTAAACCATATAGATATTAAACCATGTAGAATTTAAACTATACAGATATTAAACCATATAGATATTAAACTATACAGATATTAAACCATATAGATATTAAATCATATAGATATTAAACCATATAGATATTAAATAATATAGATATTAAACCATATAGATATTAAATCATACAGATATTAAACCATATAGATATTAAATCATATAGATATTAAACCATATAGATATTAAACCATATGGATATTAAATCATATAGATATTAAACCATACAGATATTAAACCATATAGATATTAAACCATACAGATATTAAACCATATAGATATTAAATCATATAGATATTAAACCATATAGATATTAAACCATTTAGATATTAAACTATATATATTTTAAACCATATAGATATTAAACCATATAGATATTAAACCATATAGATATCAAATCATATAGATATTAAACCATATATATATTAAACCATATAGATGTTAAATCATATAGATATTAAACCATATAGATATTAAACCATGTAGAATTTAAACTATACAGATATTAAACCATATAGATATTAAACTATACAGATATTAAACCATATAGATATTAAATCATATAGATATTAAACCATATAGATATTAAATCATATAGATATTAAACCATATAGATATTAAACCGTATAGATATTAAATCATATAGATATTAAATCATATAGATATTAAACCATATAGATATTAAACCATATATATATTAAACCATATAGATATTAATCCATATAGATATTAAATCATATAGATATTAAACCATACAGATATTAAACCATATAGATATTAATCTAAATTGATATTAAACTATTTAGACATTTAACCATACAGATATAAACAATTCCAGTTCTAAACCATATTGATATTATACCATACACATATATATATTTATACATAAAACCCTTTGTATATTGAACTATATAGATATTATGATATACATATTACACAATGTAGACATCAAAAATATAAATTTAATCTATATAGATATTAAACCAAACAGATTTTAACATATTGATATTTAACTATACAGATATTAGACAAAATATATATTCAACCATATAGATATTATTAAACTCACAGAGTAGAAGACAGGTGCATTCCATGTCAACGTGTCGATCAGTAACTGTATCTAAACTCTAGTGACTTCTGTTCTGTCCATCCCCCCACCCACCTCTTGTCTCCTCTCCTCTCTACCCATCTATACTTCCTCTCTGCTGAGATGGACTGAGAGGTGTGAAAGATGTGTGTGACAGAAGGAGGGGGCCTAGAGAGAAGAGATACACAGAGAGAAGAGAGAAACAGGGAGAGAAGGAGATGGAGAGAAAGAGACTGAGCGAGACAGAGAGAAAGAGAGAGAGTGACTGGGAGAGACAGAGAGAGGCAGAGAGATAGGGAGAAACAGGGATAGAGAGAGCGACAGAGAGAGACAGGGAGAGAAAGAAACAGAGAGGAGACACAGAAAAAAGGAGACAGAAAGTGTCACGACTTCCGCCGAAGTCGGTCCCTCTCCTTGTTCGGGCGTCGACGTCACCGGCCTTCTAGCCATCGCAGATCCACTTTTCATGTTCCATTTGTTTTGTCTTTGTTTTACACACCTGGTTTCAATTCCCCAATTACATGTTGTTTATTAAATTTCCTGAGTTTTCCTCACATTCCCAGCATAAGGCGCTCGTAAGATTCAGGCGCAGCTGGGAATTTTATTGACAGATCATTTGCCCATAGTCTAGGGATCCCCATTGTTCCTTTTGATATGCCATTCCCTGTGCACGCCCTAGATAGTCGACCATTAGGGTCAGGGCTGATTAGGGAGGCCACCGCTCCACTAGACATGGTTACGCAGGAGGGTCACAAGGAGAGAATCAGTCTTTTCATTATTGATTCTCCTGCATTTCCCGTGGTGCTGGGCCTACCCTGGTTGGCCTGTCATGACCCCACTATTTTGTGGCAACAGAGGGCTCTCAAGGCGTGGTCACGAAAGTGCTCGGGGAGGTGTTTAGGGGTTTCCGTCAGTGCAACTACAGTGGAAAGTCCAGACCAGGTCTCCACCGTGCGCATCCCCTGTGAATATGCCGATTTGGCTCTCGCCTTCTGTAAGAAGAGGGCGACTCAATAACCACCCCATCGACGGGGGGATTGTGCGATAAATCTCCTGGTAGACGCAGCACTTCCCAGGAGTCACGTATATCCCCTGTCACAGGAGGAGACGGCGGCTATGGAAACATATGTCTCCGAATCTCTGGGGCAGGGGTACATTCGGCCCTCCACTTCACCTGCCTCCTCGAGTTTCTTTTTTGTGAAGAAGAAGCATCCCAAATCACTGTGAGGTACAGTTACCTGCTGCCTCTAATAGCCAGTGCGATTGAGTCAATGCACGGGGTGAGCTTCTTCACAAAATTGGACCTCAGGAGTGCTTACAACCTGGTGCGTATCCGGGAGGGGGACGAGTGGAAGACGGCATTTAGTACCACCTCAGGGCACTATGAGTACATCGTCATGCCGTACGGGTTGATGAATGATCCTTCAGTCTTCCAGGCCGATATACTCCGCTACACGTGCCGAGCATGTGTCCCTGGTGCGCAGGGTGCTTGGTCGACTGTTGGAACATGACCTGTACGTCAAGGCTGAGAAATGTCTGTTCTTCCAACAGTCCGTCTCCTTCCTAGGGTATCGCATTTCCACGTCAGGGGTGGAGATGGAGAGTGACTGCATTTCAGCCGTGCGTAATTGGCCGACTCCCACCACGGTAAAGGAAGTGCAGCGATTTCTACGGTTTGCCAACTATTACCAGAGGTTTATCCGGGGCTTTGGTCAGGTAGCGGCTCCCATTACCTCACTGCTGAAGGGGGGACCGGTGCGTTTGCAGTGGTCGACTGAGGCGGACAGGGCTTTTGGTCATTTGAAGGTTCTTTTTACCTTGGCTCCCGTGCTGGCTCATCCGGATACATCTTTGGTGTTCACAGTGGAGGTGGACGCGTCCGAGGCTGGAATAGGAGCCGTACTCTCTCAGTGCTCAGGTATGCCACCAAAGCTCCGCCCCTGTGCCTTCGTTTCGAGGAAGCTCAGCCCGGCGGAGCGAAACTATGACGTGGGGGACCGGGAGCTGTTGGCTTTCGTCAAGGCCTTGAAGGCATGGAGACATTGGCTTGAGGGGGCTAAACACCCTTTTCTCATCTGGACTGACCACCGCAATCTGGAGTACATCCAGGCGGCGAGGAGACTGAACCCTCGCCAGGCAAGGTGGGCCATGTTCTTTACCCGTTTTGTTTTCACCCTGTCCTACAGACCAGGTTCCCAGAATACGGAGGCAGACGCACTGTCCCGAATGTATGACACAGAGGAACCGGTCCATGGATCCCACTCCCATACTCCCGGCCTCTTGCTTGGTGGCACCGGTAGTGTGGGAGCTGGACGTGGACATCGAGCGGGCGTTACGTACAGAGCCCACTCCCCCCACCCTTTGTCCAGCTAGGCGCCTGTACGTTCCGTCTGCTGTCTGCGACCGTTTGATCTATTGGGCCCACACGTCACCCTCCTCTGGTCATCCTGGCATCGGTCAGACAGTGCGCTGTCTTAGTGGGAAGTACTGGTGGTCCACTTTGGCTAAGGATGTGAGGGTTTATGTTTCCTCCTGCTCGGTGTGCGCTCAGTGCAAGGCTCCTAGGCACCTGCCCAGAGGGACGTTACAGCCCTTACCCGTTCCACAACGGCCTTGGTCGCACTTGTCGGTGGACTTCCTCACGGATCTTCCTCCCTCACAGGGTAACACCACAATCCTGGTCATTGTGGATCGGTTCTCTAAGTTCTGCCGTCTCCTTCCTTTGCCCGGTCTCCCTACGGCTCTACAAACTGCGGAGGCCCTGTTTACACACGTCTTCCGGAACTACGGGGTGCCTGAGGACATAGTATCTGATCGAGGTCCCCAGTTCACGTCAAGAGTCTGGAGGGCGTTCATGGAACGTCTGGGGGTCTCGGTCAGCCTTACCTCAGGTTTTCACCCCGAGAGTAACGGGCAGGTGGAGAGAGTAAACCAGGATGTGGGTAGGTTTCTGCGGTCTTATTTCCAGGACCGGCCGGGGGAGTGGGCGGCGTTCATCCCTTGGGCAGAGGGCACCACTTTGAAGATTGTCAAATATAAAATATTAGTTTAACAGTTTTTTGGTTTCCGTATGTGTTATTTCATAGTTTTGATGTCTTCACTGTTATTGTACAATGTCGAAAATAGTAAAAATAAAGAAAAACCGGTACTGTCAAAGAAGACTGGTACTGTCAAAAGTTTTTAATNAAAAAAAAGCTTTTAAAAAAAGAATGTTAAAAAGTAAGGAACTTGTCTGTCGGCATTAAAGACCAAAATTGGTTAAGAAAAATGGTGATTAATGTAAAACCAGTTTCATTTAACCTCTACAGGATTATATATTTCTCAATATGTGATAATGTGACTAGAATGACGTTGTAAACAAGAGCCAACTTTCCAGAACATAGACATGTCTTATACGGGCAGAAAGCTTAAATTCGTGTTAATCTGACTGCACTGTCCAATTTACAGTAGCTATTACAGTGAAAAATACCATGCTATTGTTTTAGGAGAGTGCACAACAACAAAAACCTTTTATCACGGCAACTGGTTTGATACATTCACCTCTGAAGGTAAATAATGTACTTACATTCAGTAATATTGCTCTGATTTGTCATCCCGAGGGTCCCAGAGATAAAATGTAGTTTTGTTTGATAAAATCAATTTTTATGTTCAAATGTAGGAACTGGACCCTCTCTGCTCTGGCCATGTTAGAAGGTTGGTGTCTTTTCTGTAAGGAACCTAATTATTCATCATTAGTGACATTCCTGGGAGTGTGTAAACTTAAATGTTTGATTACCAAATAATTTTTGTATGTTCTCTGTAGTTATGTACTTGAAAATGTACAGTAAACATGACACTCACAGAAGTTAAAAAAGAATAAAGACATTTCAAATGTCATATTATGAGCAAATGGTTAGTGAAAATAATTAAACATAAATATAGGTTGTAGCGCAGCTCAGTTTCCACATAGTCTTCTCTTGAGAGCCAGGTCTGCCTACGGTGGCCTTTCTCAATAGCAAGGTTACGCTCACAAGTCTGTGTTGCTGTCCTGGGGATCTGTGGGGTCTGTTTGTGTTCATGAACAGAGCCCCAGGACCAGCTTGCTTAAGGGACTCTTCTCTAGGTTAATCTCTCTGAAGGTGATGGCTTTGTTAGGGAAGGTTTGAGAATCATTTCCTTTTAAGGTGGTTGTAGAATTTAACGGCTCTTTTCTGGATTTTGATGATTAGTATCGGCCTAATTCTGCCCTGCATGCATTATTTGGTGTTTTACATTGTACACTGAGGATATTTTTTGCATAATTCTGCATGCAGAGTCTCAATTTGATGTTTGTCCCATTTTGTGAATTCTTCATTGGTGAGCGGACCCCAGACCTCGCACGCTCTCTTCCTATCTCTCTCCTTCTCTCTCTCTCTCTCTCTGTCTCTCTCTCTGTCTCTCTCTCTCTTTCTCTCTCTCACTTTCTCTTTCTCTCTCTGTCTCTCTTCTCCCTGTCTCTCTTCTCCCTGTCTGTCTCTGTCTCTGTCTCTGTCTCTGTCTCTGTCTCTGTCTCTGTCTCTGTCTCTGTCTCTGTCTCTGTCTCTGTCTCTGTCTCTGTCTCTGTCTCTGTCTCTGTCTCTGTCTCTGTCTCTGTCTCTCTCCATCTCTCTCTCCCTGTTACTCACAGTCTCTCTTTCTCTGTCTCTCTTCTCTCTAGGCCCACTCCATCTGTCACACACATTTTTCACACCTCTCAGTCCTTCTCAGCAGAGAGGAAATAGAGATGGGTAGAGAGGAGAGGTGGTCACAAGAGTTTACTGAGAGTTTGTGATCGACACGCTGAGATGGAACGGACCTCTCTTCTACTCTGTGAGTTAAATAATATCTATTTGGTTTAATATCTATATTGTTTAATATCTGTATAGTTAAATATTATAATTTTTTTAAATCTGCATGGTTTAATATCTATACAGTTTAATATATGTATGGTTTACTATCTGTATGGTTTAAAATAAATAGTTTAATATCTATATAGTTTAATATCTATATAGTTTAATATCTATATGGTTTAATATATGTGTAATTTAATATCTGTATGGTGTAATATTTGTATGGTTTAATATCTATATAATTTAATATCTATCTGGTTAAATCTTTATGTGGTTTGATATTATATATGGTTTAACATCTATATATCTTAATAAATAGTTTAATATATTTTTTGTTTAAAATCTATGTAGTTTAATATCTATATAGTTTAATATCTGTACGTATTAATATCTGGATGGCTTAAAATCTATATGGTTTAATATCTATATGGTTTAATATCTATATGGTTTAATATCTATATGGATTAATATCTTTATAGTTCAATATCTCTATGATTTAATATCTATATAGTTTAATATCTATTTGTTTTAATATATATATGATTTACTATCTATAAAGTGTAATATCTATATAGTTTAATATCTATATGGTTTAATATCTGTATACTTTAATGTCTATATAGTTTAATATCTATATGGTTTAATATGTATACAGATTAATATCTATATGGTTTAATATGTATACAGATTAATATCTATATGGTTTAATATCTATATAGATTAATATCTATATGGTTTACTATCTATATGGTTTAATATCTATATAGTTTAATATCTCTATGATTTAATATCTATATACTTTAATGTCTATATAGTTTAATATCTATATGGTTTAATATGTATATAGATTAATATCTGTATGGTTTAATATCTATATAGATTAATATCTATATGGTTTAAAATCTATAATGTTTAATATCTACATGGTTTCATATCTATATGGTTTCATATCTATATGGTTTCATATCTATATAGTTTAATATCTATATAGTTTAATATCTATATAGTTGAATATCTATATGGTTTAATATCTGTATGGTTTAAAATCTGTATATTTGAATATCTGTACGATTGAGTATCTATATAGTTTAATTTCTATATAGTGTAATATCTGCACGGTTTTATACCTATATGGTTAAATATCTATATTTTTTTCATATCTACGTGGTTTAATACAGTTGAAGTCGGATGTTTACATACACTGTTTTTCAACCACTCCGCAAATTTCTTGTTAACAAACTATAGTTTTGGCAAGTCGGTTAGGACATCTACTTTGTGCATGACACAAGTAATTTTTCCAACAATTGTTTACAGAAAGACTATTTCACTTATAATTCACTGTATCACAATTCCAGTGGGACAGGAGTTTGCATACACTAAGTTGACTGTGCCTTTAAACAGCTTGGAAAATTCCAGAAAATTATGTCATGGCTTTAGAAGCTTCTGTTAGGCTAATTGACATATTCTGAGTCAACTGGAGGTGTACCTGTGGATGTATTTAAAGGCCTACCTTCAAACTCAGTGCCTCTTTGCGCGACACCATGGGAAAATCAAAAGAAATAAGCCAAGACCTCATAAAAATTATGTAGACCTCCAAAAGTCTGGTTCATCCTTGGGAGCAATTTCCAAACACCTGAAGGTACCACGTTCATCTGCACAAACAATAGTACGCAAGTATAAAAACCAGGGGACCACGCAGCACATCAAACCGCTCAAGAAGGAGACGCGTTCTGTCTCCTTGACATGAATGGACAGCAAAGGACCTTGTGAAGATGCTGGAGGAAACAGGTACAAAAGTATCTATATCCACAGTATAACGAGTCCTATATCAACATAACCTGAAAGGTTTGCAACTGCACATGGGGACAAAGATCGTACTTTTTGGAGAAATGTCCTCTGGTCTGAAGAAACAAAAATAGAACTGTTTGGCCATAATGACCATTGTTATGTTTGGAGGAAAAAGGAGGAGGCTTGCAAGCCGAAGAACACCATCCCAACCATGAAGCATGGGGGTCGCAGCATCATGTTGTGGGGGTGCTTTGCTGCACGAGGGATTGGTGCACTTCACAAAATAGATGGCATCATGAGGCAGGAAAATTATGTGGATATATTGAAGCAACATCTCAAGACATCAGTCAGGAAGTTAAAGCTTGGTCGCGAATGGGTTTTCCAAATGTACAATGACCTCAAGCATACTTCCAACGTTGTGGCAAAATACCTTAAGGACAACAAAGTCAAGGTATTGGAGTGGCCATCACAAAGCCCTGACCTCAATCCTATAGACATTTTGTGGGCAGAACTGAAAAAGCGTGTGCGAGCAAGGAGGCCTACAAAGATGATTCACTTACACCAGCTCTGTCAGGAGGAAAGGGCCAGAATTCACCCAACTTATTGTGGGAAGCTTGTGGAAGGCTACCCGAAACGTTTGACCAAAGTTAAACAACTTAAAGGCAATAATACCAAATACTAATTAAGTGTATGTAAACTTCTGACCCACTGGGAATGTGATGAAATAAATAAAAGCTAAAATAAATAAATCTCTCTACTATTTCACTGACATTTCACATTCTTAAAATAAAGTGGTGATACTAACTGACATAAGAAAGGGAACTTTAACTAGGATTAAGTGTCAGGAATTGTGAAAAACTGAGTTTAAATGTATGTGTTTAAGGTATGTGTAAACATTCGACTTCAACTGTATCTTTATTATCTGTATGGTTTACTATCAATATGGTTTAATATCTATATGGTTTAATATCTGTATGGTTTAATATCTATAAGGTTTAATATCTAAATAGTTTAATATCTATATGGTTTAATATCTTTATAGATTAATATCTATATGGTTTAATATCTATATGGTTTAATATCTATATGGTTTAATATCTATATGGTTTAATATCTGTATGGTTTAATATCTATATAGTTTAATATATATATAGTTTAATATATGTATGGTTTAATATCTATAAGGTTTAATATCTAAATAGTTTAATATCTATATGGTTTAATATCTTTATAGATTAATATCTACATAGTTTAATATCTATATAGTTTAATATCTACATAGTTAAATATCTGTATGGTTTTATATCTAAATAGTTTAATATCTATATGGTTTAATAGCTGTATAGATTAATATCTATATAGTTTAATATCTATATGGTTCAATATCTATATAGTTTAATATCTGGATAGTTTAATATGTATATGGTTTAATATATGTATAGATTAATATCTATATAGTTTAATATCTATATAGCTAAATATCTATATGGTTTAATATCTATATAGTTTAAAATAAATAAAGTGTAATATAAGTTTGGTTTAATATCTATATGGTTTAATATCTGTATGGTTTTATGTCTATATAGTTTAACATCTGTATGGTTTAATATCTATATGGTTTAATATCGGTATAGATTAATATGTATATAGTTTAATATCTATATAGATTAATATCTATATAGCTAAATATCTATCTGGTATAATATCTATATAGTTTAATATCTATAAAGTGTAATATATGTTTGGTTTAATATCTATATAGTTCAATATCTATATGGTTTAATGTCTGTATGGTTTAATATCTGTATGGTTTTATGTCTATATAGTTTAAAATCTATATAGATTAATATCTATAAAGTGTAATGTATGTTTGGTTTAATATCTATATAGTTTAATATCTGTATGGATTAATATCTGTATGGTTTAATATCTGTATGGTATTATGTCTATAGAGTTTAATATCTGTATGGTTTAATATCTAAATAGTGTAATATCTGTATAGTTTAATATCTGTATAGTTTAATCTCTACATAGTTTAAAATCTATATGGTTTAATATCTATATAGTTTAATATCTGTATGGTTTAATATCTATATGGTTTAATATCTGTATAGATTAATATCTATATAGTTTAATATCTATATAGATTAATATCTATATAGCTAAATATCTATATGTTTTAATATCTATATAGTTTAATATCAATAAAGTGTAATATATGTTTTGTTAAATATCTATATAGTTCAATATCTATATGGTTTAATATCTGAATGGTTTTATGTCTATATAGTTTAATATCTATATAGATGAATATCTATAAAGCGTAATATATGTTTGGTTTAATATCTATATAGTTTAATATATATATGGATTAATATCTGTATGGTTTAATATATGTATGGTTTAATATCTATATGGTTTAATATCTGTATGGTTAAATATCTATATCGTTTAAAATCTATATAGTTTAATATCTATATGGTTTGATATCTGTATGGTTTAATATCTATATGGATTAATATCTAAATAGTTTAATATCAATATGGTTTAATAGCTGTATAGATTAATATCTATATAGTTTAATATCTATATGGTTTAATATCTATATGGTTTAATATCTGTATGGTTTAATATATATATGGTTTAATATCTGTATGGTTAAATATCTATATGGTTTAATATCTATATAGATAATATCTATATAGCTAAATATCTATAAGGTTTAATATCTATATAGTTTAATATCTAAAAAGTGTAATATATGTTTGGTTTAATATCAATATAGTTCAATATCTATATGGTTTAATATCTGTATGGTTTAATATCTGTATGGTTTAATATCTAAATTGTTTAATATCTGTATAGTTTAATATCTATATGGTTTAATATCTGTATAGTTTATTATCTATATGGTTTAATATTTGTATGGTTAAATATCTATATGGTTTAATATCTATATAGTTTAATATCTATATAGTTTAATGTCTGTAAGGTTTAATATCTAAATAGTTTAATATCTATATGGTTTAATATCTATATGGTTTAATATCTATAGAGTTTAAAATCTATATTGTTTAATATCTATATAGATTAATATCTATAGAGTTTAATATCTGTATAGTTTAATATCTATATGGTTTAATATCTGTATAGTTTAATATCTGTATAGTTTAATATCTATATAGTTTACTTTTAATATGGTTTACTATCTATACAGTTTAATATCTATATAGTTAAATATCTATATGGTTTAATATCTATATAGTTTAATATCTTTATATTTTAATATCTGTATGGTTTAATATCTATATAGTTTAATATGTTTATATTTTAATATCTGTATGGTTTAATATCTATATAGTTTAATGTCTGTAAAGTTTATTATCTATATGGTTTAATATCTGTATGGTTTAATATCTATATGGTTTAATATCTATATAGTTTAATATCTATATAGTTTAATATCTATATAGCTAAATATCTATCTGGTTTAATATCAATATGGTTTAATATCTGTATGGTTTAATATCTATATAGTTTAATATCTGTATAGTTTAATATCTATATAGTTTAATATCTATATGGTTTAATATCTGTATGGTTTAATATCTATATAGTTTAATATCTGTATGGTTTAATATCTATATAGTTTAATATCAATATGGTTTAATATCTGTATGGTTTAATATCTATATAGTTAATATCTGTATAGTTTAATATCTATATAGTTTAATACGGTTTAATATCTGTATCGTTTAATATCTATTTAGTTTAATATCTGTACAGTTTAATATCTATATAGTTTAATATCTGTACAGTTTATAGTCACATTAGTTTGTAGCTGTCTCCCCTTTCCATTAGTTTGATCTCTGTTTACATCATGTACCATAGTGATAGTTCTCTCTGTGTGTTTCAGTGCTGTTCAGTACACTAGTTTACTCTACCCTCGGACAAGGTGGAGGTCAGTACATTTCTCTATATTCATCACCTGTTCTATAATAGTAACATTTCTCTATATTCATCACCTGTTCTATAATAGTAACATTTCTCTATATTCATCACCTGTTCTATTGTAGTAACATTTCTCTATATTCATCACCTGTTCTATAATAGTAACATTTCTCTATATTCATCACCTGTTCTATAATAGTAACATTTCTCTATATTCATCACCTGTTCTATAATAGTAACATTTCTCTATATTCATCACCTGATCTATAATAATAACATTTATCTATATTCATCACCTGTTCTATAATAGTAACATTTCTCTATATTCATCACCTGTTCTATAATAGTAACATTTCTCTATATTCATCACCTGTTCTATAATAGTAACATTTCTCTATATTCATCACCTGTTCTATAATAGT